>BJKM01000030.1:195000-242500 GCA_015082035.1 Chaenogobius annularis | reverse complement strand
AACATATTCATCCAGAGCAGGTAAAAAATGTATATTTTTAAATGCAATATATTTTTACAACAATGCTAAAAAGCATGCAAATCCTTGAATCAATTGCTCAAAACTGTGCCCATCAATTATAATAATGTATTATTTAATAAGTAACAACATCACACCACTGTTGTCATTCAATTTACACGAATATTATGCAGAAATAATGAATACAGACCACAATCACAGACAGATATAAATAATCATTTAACATTAAATTGTAAGCATAGTAAAGCTTTTAGAGAAACACTTACGGAGCCCAGACTGTACAGTCAGCATATGGGCCCAAACAATTCTATCACGTAATTAAGGGGAAATGGAAGGTTATTAAGATAAAAGATTAATTTTTAGGAACCTCAAAGAGAAGCGATAAGGACAGAAGCCCTTTGGGAGAAAGGGTTACTGACACAGAGCTTCTCAAAGCCAATGCATGGATTCTTTCTCAGAGCCAATTTAAGTGGCAGCCAGTCTCTCACCTCAACAAAACTCCTTTCTCTAGCCCCTCCCCTTCTATCTCACCATGTCACACTATGTTTTCCAGTACATCGTCCCGCAGATGAGGTGTGTGTGCATGCGTGAGGGGGGGGGCAGAGATGCGGGAGAAGAAGACCGTCGTCTGGCCTTGACAAATGAGCTTTCAGGGCAAACGTCGAGCGAATGGGAATGAAGATAAATCTGATCTAATGGCTGGATAACAGCCTGGTAGAGCCTGACAGACGCCATCAGCGTACACATTCTTTATGGAAGCGTCCCCAAAGCACTGCAGTGGCACACAAACACAAACACACCTGTGCGCGGTCTACTGCTGTTGTCGCTGCAGTCTGCCTTCTACTATGGCTTTTCTTTGCACTCAGTTTAAAAATAAAACAATATTTTTTTTAAAAAGTGGCAACTGTTTTTCCGCAGTGAAAGAATAAACAGAATAAAAAAATAAGAGAAAGGCCCATCAACATTTCAGCCAAAATGTAAAAGCATTTATTTTCTTATGGATGTTTTTTGTAAAATAATGAAAACCACACACCCGTACTTTCTTATATGATTCTGCTTTCACTTTTGAATAACCTATAAAAGCAAGTTTCTACATTTATGTTAAGAGTTGTTTGAAAACGAAAAAGAAAAAGCAATTCAAATACAAGCAGGGATGGCTGAGGAATGCATTTCCAACTGTATTTGACTTGGGTCCTTTGTGGCTAAACCTAAAGATGACCCTGTTTGAAGGGCAGTTACAGATGGTAGAGGAACACGTTCTCTTCTCCAAACGGATGATTTGTGATTTAGACGTCCAAAAAATCCCAGGGTTCCGAGCGGTTTAAACCCCAGGCTCACCCCTCACACTCTCCGGGACAAACTGAAAGATGCTCTCGGCTGCATTAGATTAGAAGCGCCACTAAAACGTGATTATAGAATAGGTGCTAATGCTAATGTCGGAGTAGCTTTGACGTTCGCTCCTGAATAATGAGACACAGAGAGACGTCAGTAAACTCAGCTGTGGCCACCTTCCCAAGTGGAATAATCCCATTTCATAAACATGCAAAACTTGGGGCAAATGCTATCCATCCAAAAACCATGAATACTGAAACGCCTAATATTTTGTGAATGTGGAGGTATACGGCAGAAGAGCGCCCACTTTCCATACCCCCTACCCCACCGCTCCCTTTATGCCAACGCAAATCTCCAAAAGCCTCCATATGACTGGGACCCAGCACTGCACGTGATTGGAACATGAGTGGAGGAAATTGCGCTGCTTCTGCATGGTTTCAAGGCAGAATCCCTCCACTAAATTGCAGCACTCTAGGGGCCTGAGCTGGGAACGTAGATGTGTCAATAAGCGGCAATGAGTTCTTATTTACCCAGCTTGTGGGAGCAAAATCTGGGGACGGTCCTGAGGAAGCACCCTTTAGTCACCCAAATGGACCCTGGGGCCTTGAGCTGCAAACCCTGAAAACAGCCACTCTCCATCTGCTGCCCCCTCGGAATGGCCTGTGAAATTCGAAATGGTGTTCATCTGGGACTTGCAGTTGTGGGAAAGAAACCAAGGGAAAATGAGCAATTACAAGTATGCAAAGCAGATGGTTTCCTAAATAGGAGAGGTAAGAACATACTCTGTCATTAACTTTTTTTAAAGCAATATTACATTAAATAAGTGGCCTTTTAACCGTTAACCTTTTCAACAGAGCCCCTTAACTGTAATAGTTATTTATATTAATGATCTCGCTTCTGTGTGCAAAGTTTCTGAATCATTATTATATGCAGACAATACATTTTATTTTATTTTTTTAAATTCCCACCCCCTCTCTAGTAAAAAAACAACAACTATTCAGCAATGTTGTTAGAGAATAATCTAGTTAATCTGAAAAACTAAAAAGTATATTCAATCACCCAGGAAGCAGCTACAACCAAACAAGCCAGTCACCTTTTTTGGTCAGAAACTTAATTTAACAAGTGCTTATAGGAGTGCTCCTGAACTCACATCTCAGCAGGAGAGAGCACACTTGAAAATCTGGCTAAAAAAACTAAATTAATGGGTTTCAAGCAAATTATTCCTTCCTGATTTGAACAATTTTGTGAGGACCTTTCGCCTCCATCAGCTCCCTCATCAAGAAGGCCCAGCAGAGGATGTACTTCCTGCGGCTGCTGAGGAAAGCCAAGCTGCCAGCGCAGATGATGGCACTGTTTTACACGGTGTGAGTCCATCCACACCTCCTCCATCACCGTGTGGTACGCTGGAGCCACAGCCAGGGACAAACAGAGACAATGTGCATTCTGCTGAGAAGGTGATCTGCTGCAGACTTCCATCTCTGCAGGACCTGTACGTCTCCAGAGCTCTGGGACGAGCAGGTCGGATCACAGCTGACCTTTCTCACCCTGGACACGGACTATTTGAGCCACTCCCCTCAGGCAGAAGGCTACGGGCCATCCGGACCAGAACTTCCCACCACAAGAATAGTTTCTTTCCCTCTGCCGTTGGACTCATGAACACTTCTTAAACACCTGCCACTTTAATTACAGTTTAATCAATCACTCACTGCACGTCACTTTCTGCACTACATCTTTAAATTTAACTGTAAATTATTGTGTACATAGTAAGTCTGTTTTTATATTATTGCTCAGTGTTTTATGTTGCACCTTAACGCCGAGACAAGTTCCTATGTTTGTGAATTTTGTTCATCGATAATGGCAATAAACCTTTTCTGATTCCGATTCTGATCTGATAATGTTTTGAACGGAGGACCGTTGCTGTAGTAAATCATTTAAATCAGGAAGGTTTCTAATGCCTGAAACCCATGAATAGCACAATCGCACTTCCACACCTTCATAAGGCTGTGGAATTATGCCCATTTCAAAAACACATACAGACTTTTCTTGGCTGAATGCTACACTCATTGGTTTCAGTCCCGTGACTTATTTGGTGTCACCACATGCGGTTGCCTCTCCACTGTTAGACAGTCAAGAAGACAAGTGCATAAAACTGAAAATGAAAAGGGTTGATATTTCAAGAAGACAGATGTTATGGGTTTTATATCTACTGTGTAGATTTGCTGACAACACTTAAAAGCAGTGGCAACTTGACAAAACAAACGTTTGTGGACATCCAAGCTTCCTCGTCCACAAGCTCTCTGCACCGGATAAGCCCTCAAAGCTTCCAAGAGCACGGACTTTGTGTCTGATCAAAAAATATGAGGCTCATTACAACTGTCAGCAAGTAAGCTAACGTTTATTAGCATAGCCACACAATAATATGTAAACTAGCATTAGCCAGCTGCTAACTACCTGAAACAAACCGCTCAGCCTCAGTCTGGAGGGATTTCTGTAAATCCACTGGCCCCTCTTGACCACACTAATACATTTCTGGAGATAAACGGGGTCTTTGGGGATCTTTCAGAAGAGGAATCCTTTGTTTTGAGACTTTTTGTTGCCACAGCTCAGAGCACAACATACGACTTTCTTCTTCAAGATGGCAGTAGCGTCACTTCGAACCCGTCAATAGTTACTGTAGTGCCTGTGGTTGTCTGCTCTTGTAGTGAATGTCCTTTCAGCAGAACAGGAATCTGCTTCAAAACTGAGTAAGGCCTTATTAATGTATTTACATTTTAGTTCCTGTACAGAAACAAATGTAAATGATCTGCATCGTCTAACAATAACACAGTGTCTTCTGCAAGCACAGCATCTGTTGTCTCTGCCTGTCATCTCAACATATTGTTTTCACTGTCCGTCCTCGGCACGTGTCATTTAACTTTTTAAAATAAGTAGACTGATAGTTGACAGACTGGCCTAACAGACATAGAAAAGATTGCAATAGAAAAGTCAACGGAATACTATAGAAAACACAAAACATCCAATCCAATGCCACAACAGTCAGATGATATGGACTCTATAAATGAGAAAGACTTACAACTTCCCCGAGGGAGGCAGCCAACATATGAGTGACAGGTGCCACGTGGGGGGCCGCTAGCCATCCAGCAGACCCCAGCAGGGACTTTGTGCATTCGTAGGTGACAAAGAAAGCAGCAGCTGAAACCAAGCAGAACCACAGCAATTTAAGGCCCATTAGTCAACCAGCATAGAGCAATTAATATCCTTCACAACCACTGACAGGGGAGACGCAGAGGAGGCCGTGTGCCTGTATGTGTGTGTAGAACAAGTTACCTCTCTTAAAGCCCCAGTACTTGACTTTATAGCCAAAAAACTAAAATAAAAGCATGTTTTTTGCTTTTCATTTTGGATGTTTTTATTGCCCTAAAATAATCCCCACAAACCTGGCCTGGAGGAGCCTCTTCTGCTTGTTCTATATGGGAATGTGGTTCTTTTGGTTCCATCCCTCCATGGAGAATGTTTTTAACTTTCTATTTCCATAGAATCATGTAGGTGACATGCCACCTCCAGAATGCTACATACTGTGCTTTAACATAATCTTTGTGAATAGTATATAGGCTTTAGCGACTTTATATTGTGGATAACAAAATACAAAAAAATATATCTAAACACAACAAGAGGTTGTGAGAAGGTGTAACATGCCAAGCAATAAATCAAAGTCAAACTCCAAGCTCCTGCACAATCAAACTTAATGGTTTAATACATTTTCACACACCCCAGGAAGAATAGGTCGCACATTTCTGCTGTTACCAATAAATATACCAATAAATAAAACCATAAATCATACTTTGATTTAATATTGAAATCAACCTCATAATTATTGTGTGCAATGCTTTGCATATCAAAAACCAAAATAAATAATGTCAAAAATGTCAAAATAAGACATTTAATAATCAGGAAATGTATAATCCGTTTGCTTGATATGGTCAATCATGACACAGCACTTGATGTTTCATAGGAGGGTGTTGTGTCTGTGGAGCTCTGAAAATGTGTGCAAGTGCAGCTTTTGGGGCAATGTTGTGTTTATATCAAAAGGTGCCAACACGGGGGTCAGAGTTAAGGTTAACGTTGTTACCGTTAGGGAAAGAGCCAATGGCAGCGGTTGGGACCCCTGCGTAGATTCTCCTGAAGCCTCCAGCTCTGAAGAAGCCCTTTTGACTCTGCAGCCGAGTTTTGATGGTGTCCAGAGGGTACAGGGTAAGGTCAACGCACATCCCAGCACAACCTCCAGCCTAAACAAGCCACAGTGTCACAGGTCACATAACAACCATGATGCATTATATATTAGAGTAGCTTTGATTCATTGATGTTGTACAGAACATCCATTTAATGTGCAGACAGACATAAAGCAGCTTGCATAATCGTTTAAAGCAAAATTTCAACATCTATTCACTGAAAACAAAACCATTAAGGTCAAGTTTCTGAATACTAAACGACTAGGAGCAAGAAGCAGGACAATAACAAAACTCTACTGCAATGCATTCTGTCAAAGGCTTGTGATATAACCATCTTCCTACTGCAGATTGTTGCAGTTGTTGATGGTAATCAGGTCATTGATACTTTGACATTTTCCCTCTCACTCACTCACTAAACTGCACATGTGCGTATTTACCATCAGGGACGCAACAAACTCGCGTCTTTCCATAGTCCGATCTCAGCCGGCTCGTCCCTCCGCCTTGTGGTCCTCACAGTTGTGACCGTGGAGCATTTTCACTCAGCCTCAGAGCTCAAAACCAAAACATGTTTGACAAGGGCGCAGCCATCTTGCTTCCGGGTTCAGGGTTGCCAGAGTGGGACTTTAATTTTACTCGTTTCGCTTGCCAAATTCACAAAGCAAATGCGTTCCGTGTCTAATAATTAATTCACTAATGGATTAAAATCTAAAATTAAGATTCACATTAATATAACAATAATATAATTAAAATTAGCTCTTCATGAGAATTTACTTTGCCACAATAATACCATTTCCATTCTCAAACTAGAGCTAGAGCCATACTCTACCATACTTTTTCAGATACAGGGAGTTTTCAAGATCCAGGATTGAATTAAAATGTATTAAACATTTTATATATTTCATTTATTTTATTTATTTTATTTATTTTATTTATTTTATTTATTTTATTTATTTTATTTATTTTATTTATTTTATTTATTTTATTTAGTATTTTTTTATTGTCCGTATACTTGTTCAAATAAATAGGTTTCTAATTTCTAATGGAGTTTTTGACAAGCCAAATAGACATATTATTATTCAAAGCAATGAGAAAATAAGTGCAAGGCTACATCACAACAAAATGTAAAGCAGGTAATTTATCAAGCAAACTTATTTTACCGTGCCATGTTCTTAATGCTGATCACTACTGACCTGCTTCTCTGCTCAGTCAATATAACACATTCATTCTATGCCATCCTGGGATTGATTTTCTTCTGCTTCTTGTAAATAAGTTTGCCGTGTCTAGAGTCCTGTCTGCTTCATCATGTAAAGCCATTTATCACGCTGTCACCAAATGTCCTTGCTTATTGGCCTCTTTGTCATTTGTACGGCGGAAGCTCTCAATAGTCACCTAACAGTACAACGTGGGCACAAAAGATTTCCATAGAAGCATAAGCAATGGGCCTATTTGAGAGCATACTCATAACATGCTCTGAATTTTAACAGTGCAGACAAAATATGAGCTAAAAATAAAAAGTGTTGACCATATAATGAAAATGATCTGTAGCTTCGGTCTGGGTTACCACAAACAAACATGAATTTGATTGCTTTTTGTGCTGAATGACAGAAGGACGGAAAACAATATTGTGTCTTTATTTCATTGTGTTTTTATATTCTATTGTTATTATAGTCTAATATAATAATATGTTTCATGTCATATTGTATTGTACTAAATAATAAAAAGCGTATATTTTCACTCCAAATGTAGAAAATAATATATAAATCAAAATATTGGAGTTGTTCATGGTGAGCCTTTTGTGACTACTCTTATATTTGGATCCACATATGGGTGTCAAACTGAAAAATCAAATAGTTGGTGCCTTGGCTTTGTTATTTGCAGAATTCGCAGAATTGCAGCAATTCAGGTCAATAAGAAAAGGTGCTGTGAGCATATTTGCAGAGGATCTTGACCCACTCTTGAATCTGATCCCCAAGATAAAAAGAAAGACACACATCTAGGCAGAGCTTTCTCCACTCAGATTCTGCTCCAAACTCCGCACATGCAAGAAAAACCTCTTGAGTCAAGACCCACCCGTTTAGAACTGCTTTTAATCTTTAATTTCATTTTCACTATTTTATTGATTTACTGTTTTTCTGCATTACTTGTTAGTTAATGTTCTTTATACGGATTGTTTTTGTTCAGGAAGAAAGTATTCAATCAATAAATCTTTCTTTACAAAACACTTTTCAGGTAACATAAAATGCTTTACAAACCCCACATGCTCTCCCAAAATCTCCATCACCTCAGTCAAAGTCTCACCAACACACACGCTAAAATAATAAGAGCAAATAGGCCGGACTCTGGTTGTGTTCTTAATGTGATTTAGAAAAACAATAGTTCTAATGTTCTTTAATCTGTGCAATAAAAGTCAGCCCTGGGTCCAAAATGAGGCCCATGTTTTTCACTTGTGGGATGGATTAAAAGGCCCAATTATGTGATCTCCATTGAGTATTTCACAATTTTGGGAAGCACACCATTTTGAATAGGCCTTTTCACATCTACAGACATCTACATGATTATATATTTTAATGATGCATACAGGAGGTCGCAGAAAGGTTGTACTACTTTATTTTCTCCTCCAAGTTTTGAACACGTCCTAGCCTAAACGTATCTGTTTCTGTCATATTGCATACTTTTGAATGCCTTAAATACATTTAAATAATTTCGACAATAGTCCAGTTTTAAAAGTACCATCTGTAGTGTTGGTTCGTATGCGAGGTAGTGGCAGTACACATATTGACTGTGACGGCGCGGCGCACTCCCAACATGACTTCTGCTCATTAGCTGATCTATGGCATTTGCATTATTAGGACACAGCAACAGCCGGAGCCCAGGAGACCAGCTCGCACAGCTCTCTCTGTTTCACACAGGAGGTGAGAGGCTACATGCTGCCAACATCACAGACTCAACAAGCTGTCATTGTCACATGTGTTACAATATTTTCATGGCAACACCAAAATATATTCAAATTTGTTTTGCGGTGTTTACTCCAGTGATAACTTGGACTGGTTTATGTGAATTAATGGACATCTTTGTAACTGTATATTGATCAATATTCACATCAGACAGCTTACGTTTCTAAACTTAAAGAGTGTGTGGCAGGTTTTCATGTTTTTCTAATTATGACTTTATTTTGTGGGACACGCCCTGCCGTAAATATTGCTCACAGTTCAGTCAAGTTGAAGAAAAATGTTAAGATTAAAGTCAAAACTTACACTAAGTAGTGCTGAGTCCTAAAACAGAATTCCTCTGTCAATAAGCGACATTCCATTAAAAATACAGAGAATTTTGACCCATTTTCCTGACTGTTTAAATAATAATTTGACAAAATTAAGGTGATATCAGCTTTATTATAGGTCAGATCAGTGATTGTGTAAATGATATGGATTCTATGGTTGCTACGTTGTTGTTGTTGTTGTTGTTGTTGTCGTCGTCGTCGCCGTTGTTGTTGTTGTTGTTGTTGTTGTTGTTGTTACTTTAATGGTTGGCAGCCAACTGAAAACCTACTGTAGTTGTACGTCTTCAAAGTATGTGTTTTACGCTATACCGTAAAAGAACACTGATTTTGCCATATGGAAGTTTGATACATGTCGACCACGATGACTAATTGTCCATACTTTTCTACCACTTAACTGGCGTTCCCAGGCCACAATGAGACATAGTCCCTCCAGCGTGTCCTGGGTCGTCTTCCCCAGGGCCTCCTCCCAGTGGGACATGCCCAGAACACCTCCTCTGGGAGGCATCCAGGAGGTATCCGGAACAGATTACTGAGCCACCTCAGCTGGTTCCACTCAACGTGGAGGGGCAGCAGCTCTACACCGAGCTATGTCCATGTGACTGAGCTCCTCACCCTAAGGCCTTGCAGAGGAAACTAATTTCCACCACTTGTATCCGCAATTTCGTTTTTTCGATCAATACTCAAAGCTTATGACCATAGGTGAGAGTAGGAATAGGAGGGTAGATTGACCAGTAAATTGAAAGCTTTTGACTCAGCTCCTCTTCACCACAACAGTCCGTGAGTGTTGCAGTCACAATTAATTGTGTCACGGCCCGACTATAAGTCCGCGACAAAAATCAAAACTCAGGAAAACATAAAAACACAAACTAACCAGCTCTATGTTTGTCTAAGTGTATGGTCAGGGTGTGTGGTGATGTTTTAGTGTGATGAGTGTGTGTATGTGTGTGGGTGGGTACGTGTGTGTGTGAATCGATTCCTCCACATGTCAGCCAGAATGAGGATAGTCCCCTCTCTCTGCAGAAGCATGTACAGATTGATCTGTTGGATCCATCGATGAGGAGCAGGACAGGGAACAGGCCATATGTGCAGAGTCTCATTGTCAGATCAATGGGGCAGAACAGAGACGATTATGCACATGACATGCTTGGTGAATTTTTCTGCATATAAAATAATATTTTTCTTTGTATTTTATCTGACAATGAGAATATGTAGGTGATGTCATCCTACATACAACACACTACAAGTAAGAAAAAATATATTATTATTAGTCATGGATAGTGCATTTAATTCTTCGACATATACTACCATTGAGAACAATTACAAATACTGCTGATGCTATTTATTATCTCAAGATTTATGTCAGAGGCATCCAAACTATGACCTGGGGGAAAATGCAGCCCCAAGACCATTTTTTAGTGGCCCTCAGGCCTCCTGCTTAATTGGCCTAAATTATCATAAAACAACTACAACCTAGTTATTATTCAAAATTAGAGCCGCTATTACCACAATAAATTTGGCTGTAAACTTGTGATCTTAAATATTTTCAGATAAAAATGAATTATACTTTCAAATAAAAAATACTTGTTACCTCACAAGCTGCAAAGAAGATTAGATTCCTTTGTGTACAAATAACGACCAATCTTCATTCACATTGGAAAGAATGAGGCCTCATCTGTGATTTAAGAGCGACACCTAGTGGTCAGAGTGCTTTCTTTCAGTTTGAGCGAGCACAAAAGCATTATGGACTTTGATCATTTATTTTATTATGTTTTCTTTTTACACATGTTGCCACGAATATAAATGCAAATTTGTAATAGGTCTGTCGTTACAGCCTCATCATAGCATAATTGCCAAACACTTTTTTTTAAAAAATTACATTATTTTTCCATTTATTTTTCGTTATTTTTTCATGGTGAGTTATACATACACTCACATATTTTTTAAAAATGACTTGCGTTTTTTTGTGTGCTGAATTGGCCATGATTTAGGTGGTTTTAGTCTTAGTTCTATTGATAGGGATAGAGAGAGAGAGACCAAACCAGGGGTACGGGAACCTGGGGGGGCTCAAGCACTCACCAGAGTGTATTTGGAATGGTTTCAGCTTTTTAAATTACGGGTGATATGGTTGTACATTGTATTTAATTGGGGACGCGATTTTGGACAGTATTTTCATTAAAACACAAAAACATAATAGAGTAAATTTACAATACACTACTATTATAACGTTTCAGAGTTAGGGAGTACTCGTAATGTAAGAAAGTTGTATTAATTATTTAACCAGGTAAGAACCCAACGAGATCGAGACCTCTTTTTCCAGGGTGACCTGGGGTCTTAGTTCTGTTCTACGGTGGTGTGATGTTCATACTCAGCAGCAGAGGGAGCACTTGCTTCACCAATTTTCTTAAACATACCAGTCATACCAAGCAATTCCCGAGACTGGGTTCTGTATCCAATGTTTGACAATTGTCTGTTTAGTACTTTCTGCATTGTTCAGGTCTGTGTAAAAATGCCAGACATTTTTTTGTACAGGGAGTATTCAAAACCAGTCTGTCTTTGGTACAATTTGGAGAATTTGAGGATCATATTTCCTGCCTGTAGTCATACTGTGATCTCCTGCTGAGTCAAAGCACTGACTTTCATAATCTATGAAGAACGCGGAAGGGAGTCAAAGGAAATCACTTTAAATTGACTCAACAGAAACCTATTTTAATCAAAGAGGTTCTAATCAGATTTTTAAAAAGTTTGCTGATGGTTTTTTTCCGTATACTGAATTATTTGTTAAATGAATTTTAAACGGACATAATTGTGAAGTTTAATGCATGCCTGGTTTTAAATATATATTCTAATCTGTAACTGGAAAACTTGCACAAATGTCACGTGCAAGGAGGAATTCTTTGCATCTCTCGAGTCATTTGAATATTCAAAAGCCTGACTGAAACTTTCTCATGGTCTTTTGGCACATGTTTTGACACTTTTTTTAAAGGCCTTTGCTTGTTAAAATGGCATCTGTTGGTTCAGACTGAGTCGTTAGAAATTCATGGGTGGAATAGAACTAATCCCATTTCGCCTCTTCTAGACTACAGTTTTCATTGGACAATCAAAAGAGTTGCACACAAAGAAAATGGCCTCCAAGACTGTTCCCTAAACCTTTTTTTTGTATTTCCACTTGAGGAAGCCCTTTTTAGGATTACGCCAATAAGGATTTGAATGCGCAATTATCAAACGTCCAACATTGCAGAGGAGGATTAGTGAGTGGCAGAATTTAAACAACTCTTTTGGCTTTCACAATACAACCAAGAATACATGATATAAGCCAATGTTTTAGTGTCCCATTTGGTTGTTTATAATGCTAACATAACAGACATACGCACAATGGAAGAAATAACCTCAGGACTCAACTTAATTTTTACTTTAAAAACTGTGATTTTTGTGAGATTTTTTGTTTTTTTTCTTTTCTTCTTCTTTTTTCCCTTTTTGCTGTTGTTATGTTGTTGTTTTTGTTTTTGTTGATCTATGTTCGAAATAAAATAGGAAAAAAAAAAAAAAAAGAGTCCATCAATGCTCTCAAGGTACTATTTTTAGTAGTGCAGATAGGCCAATTATTTATTTAAATTGTCATTTTACAAATGGGTAAGTAAGAAAAGGTCAAATCGTTACCATCGTAAATTCAGTTTTGAAGGTTGTCAACCCCATATATGAAAGATAAAAAAAACGACTCAAGCATTGCTTGAGTTTTCTTTCTTTATTTTATTTTTTTGCATTTAAGTAATCTGCATAATCTAATGAGAATGCTCTTCGGAGTCACAAAAAAAGTGTTTCTTCATGTGATTTTTCTTTTTCAAGGCTGCATTTACACTGTGTTCCTGTTTCAATCCTCTTCTACTCTGGATTTAGTCTTGGTCTAGTCTTTATTTCCAGGTTTAGGGCCAAGATACTGTAACTGAAATGATCTGAAAGCAGGGCTGGCTCTGCACCATCTGCAGGAGAGGGCCCCAAATTATACCCCTAAAAAAACAAAACACCAAATCTAAAATTCAACACAATGAAGATTTGGGGTTTTGGCTTTTAGTTTGACACTTGGAGGACTTTATTATGATAGTGTAACGTATGTAAGTAATATTAGGTGCTTATGTCTGAGAGCATACAGTCATTTTTCAAATGATAAAGCAATAAAGGCATCCCAATCTACTACTTCTTTATTTAGAATGAGTATTATTGAATGTCCATGGGAAAACACTGTTTACATCTTTGGGACTGGTCCGATCATAGCTTATGTGAACACACCCCTCTACGATAAGAGGGGCGACATTAGAGAACACTAAAAGCAGACTAGTCATTTACCAGTCAGTGAGGACATGCTCCAGTGTCACATGCATCAATTATGTTTATGTTTGTGTCCTCCCAACACCCGGGTGGAGTGCTGTACTCTGAGAGGGATTTAGGTGAACGGCAGCAGATAGAGCCTGATAAACCATGGCGTCTAAATACTTAAATACAAAAAGTACTACATTTGAAATGGCTTTAAAGAGAGGATATGTAGAATTTGTATTTAAAATTGATATAAGCGTGATCTATCTGTGTCCCCAAATGCAATATAAACAGGCAACCCAGGTTCACTTCAAATATTCTTTTTTTAAACCCGTGTGATCAATATGCGAAGTTTTATACCATCACATACTGTCCTTTCAAATATATTAATAATTAAAAGTTTCAGAAAATAATAGAATACTTTTTGAAGTAAAAATCCTGTATTTTGACAACTCTACAACCATTAACACTATGGTGGAAAAAGTTTCATGGGTTCTCATCTGGATAATGTTTCGAAACAAAATCCATTTTCAATCTGAAGGAGCTAGTCTTGAAAATGACTCACTGCTATTTGATATTATTGTGTAACTACCACAACAACTTGGATACCTGCAATTACAAACTCTGTAAATGAGATTCACAACATTTCACAATTCACAACAGAACACACGGCAGAACACACGGCAGAACACACGGCAGAACACACACAACAGAACACACACGACAGAACACAAGACAGAACACACAACAGAACCCATGACAGAGCACACGGCAAAACGAGTCACAATATGAAGACATTTTAGAGTCCGACTATAGAAGGAATAGAAAGCACAACGTAAAGGCTTCTGAAGTGAAAACAGAGTCTGAACCAGATTTAGATCCAAAGACTTCATTGTCCAAGTACGAAACAGTTCTGACATCAGAGGCTGAAATGTAAATGATCTGTATAATATATCATACATATTTGCAGCCTAAACCACACTCTCAAACCAATAGGAACAGTGTGACTCTGGTCCTTTAGGCCTCTCTCACACAGACACGTCTAAAAGTGTTGCAGCATTCTCTGAGCTGTGTCTTTATGATGGTGAAATAAGCTTGTAAATCTGATGATTTTATGTCCTTTTTACAAGAGAGTTCTAAGTTTTGTTCTCAATGTCAGATGCTTCAAACATTCTGAACTGTTTTGCCACTGAAGTGAATAGTTTTGCAAAGTGTGCTTAAGTTTTTCACAGATTTATGAAAAACTGTAATACTACCTCTACTACTGCGCCGAAACAAGAACGGTTCCTGTCTGTTGAGCATAACCTCTTGTCCACCAAGCGGGAAACATTTTGTACAGTAAGTAAAATAAATTTGAGCAATAACCTAACAGAAAGAGGACTACTTAAACTTCTTTCCCCGTCCATGCACAAAATACAGTAAACTAGAAATATTTCATGTCATTAGGAAAATTACAGGAATATTGGACCACCATTTCAGGTATAATGTCCAGATAATGTAACGACGAAGACAGAATATAGCGTGAGATTTTCGCTGAGGCTTGTGGGGGTTGTTTGTGGTTGCCTTTATGAGAAACGCAATAGAAAAATATTGGATTCTTGAGTGCGGTTTTAGGTGAGGTGACTGTAAAACTTTTCTAGAAGATTCCTGAAGCGATACTGAACGTGGTTGTGTAATCTGAAATAAATTCATACCATAACTCGGAGTAATTTGTAAATGCGACAAACAAAAATGTCGAAATAATGATCTAACTTTACTGAGATCGTATCAGATAAACATATGCAAAGCAGCAGAGTGCCTCCTCATTGACTTTATTCAAGTGGCTGATAAGAGTAAAAGGATTTGAATGCATTTATGTGAAGAGTGCGTATTGACGTTGTGTCCTTGGGCAAGATACTTCAACCACATTACCTCCATTAACTATGTATGAGTGTCTGTGTGTCTGTGTGTCTGTGTGCATTTGTCTTATTCAAGACTCAAGAATTTACTGTCATTGACAACTTACAATGAAATTACATTATTATGTTCCTTAATAAGCGCCGACTTAATCAAAAATAATAATAATAATAATACAATAATAATGCTTGAACTTAAATTGAGCCTTAGCTTGTGGTTACTGCCTAATTGAAATGTAAAATGTGCTGTGGTTGAATGAAAAAAGCCGCTTTATAATAAGCTGTGGCATTATTTCTTGATCTCCAAAACACAAGCTCTTTGTTTATATCAGTATATAGATTATTTTGACCCTGTACTTATTTCTTTTTGTGCATTGTATTGGACAGGCAGCATGAATGAATGGAGAAAAGACCTTTGTCGACTCTCTGTTTTGAATTATTCTCCACTTCCTGAAAGCCCAAATGAAACTCAATCCAGGGCTGACATCTATCCGAGGAGCTTCAGAAAACAGCGGCAGTCCTGGCTCCACTCGAGCCCACAGGCAGGCCCTCTCTCCTGGGGGTAACTCACTCCATCTCCCTTTACATCTGCTGGAGGTTTGCCAAGCCTTCAGTCATCTCCGCACTGGCACATGGGCCACTGCTACAGCTGTATGAGGAACCCATTAAGTCACACAGACTGACTGTGCAGCGGTAATTGTAAATATATGAAATACTTCTGAACAACCTAAAACAAGAAATTGTCATCCTTGTCTTTTTTGGAATTGTCACTTTTCATTGTCTAATTATAGAGCAGATGCAGTGGTGTAGAAATAGAACTGTTTCTTTCACAGTCGTTTGAACACAATGCCAATGGATGCAAGTGTGATAAAAATAAATGTGTTGCTGATGATCTTGATGCAGTCCAGTGTAATATATATTCCTTTTAAAGCTTTACCTCCAGTTTATTTGTTTAAAAAATAAAAAATAAAAAAAAAGTTTCGTTTGTCACTATCTAAACAAGCCATATCTGGGACATAAAACTGCAATGTTAACAATAGGTGGATACCTCAGACATGCTACCTTTGGCAGCAGGAAGAAAGCAACCACATGTAAATGGATGTCACAGAATGAACCCACTGTCAAGGACTGAGCTCAAATAACAATGGACGTATATCAAATCCAGACAATTCCAAGACGGACAGATTTATCACTGGAACAGATCGGACCAATATGCCAAGCCACAGACTTTATGTGATTCTTACCAGATACACTTTTTTGGGGAAAAAAAACATGTATTATTTTTTTGAGTGGGGTCACCTCTCCACAGAGCTGGCCTATAACTTGGCATGGTTGTGTTGAACAAATCTCTCCCTCCAAAAGAGAAGTTCATGTTTTTTTGGCAGACCAATACAATAGGAGTGAAGTCTGAATCACAACAACACAAACAACTCCCATACCAGCACTGTACAACTCCACCAACAACTAACACCCACCGCAATGCCATTATCTTATTTTAAATTTCATTTCAACTTCATCACAACCCACACCACACTCTTGAGACACACCCTTTCTTTTCTTTTTAGTCAAACTGGCTTTGAATTTTGGCCCCTGTAAAAAATCAGTTGTCTTGAATGGGTGATCATGTAAATGTCAACAGTATTGACAATACTGTCATACAAGGAGAATGGCCATTGCTATCTTGTCAGCGCTGCTCTATTGTAAAGACCCCTTAACTGCAGCCTATTCCACTGTGTTGGCTCATAAACTACACCAGGCTCCAGTTACACAATCCTGTCTTTGCTCCCAGCATGCTTACTGTCAATATTTACCTGTGTCTGAGCCTCTTCAAATATAAGAAAGTGTATCAGAAGGCAATTTACTATTGGTGGTGTTTTTGTTTTTGTTACGTAATCTTAATTCTTTAAAGTCTCACCAAATGTCAGCATTCATATGGGCCAGTGGAGATCTTAGCAGGGCTGATACAAACATCCACAGACAGACAATCATTAAAAATGACATATTATGCCCTTTTGGACTATTTGTCAGGGTAAATCATGGTTTAAAACTTAACCCTTCAGGCTCCTTAAGTCTTGTGCGTACCACAGCACTGGAAGACTGCTGTGACAAGACACCACCCGATCAAATCCCTAAACATCTTTGGGCAGGTTGCTCTCATCTGATGAAGACACTGGAGAGGCTAATCCAGGTGTGGACTCATAAAAGTATTTGGGTCGCCAGCTATTGTTGTGGTCTTCAGCAGCAGCATCACGGAGAGCGAGAGGAAGAAGCACATGAGGTGGGGGACAGAAGGGTCATCTATGCCGGACCATCAGTCTCCTCCTCCTGAGTGACTGCTATGATGACACCCTGTATGCTCTGAGTGTTGCCCCCTGTGTGAAGGAGAGGTTTTAATCTGCAGGTCTTCCTGCTGCTGTCAGATCGTACACTGCCACACTGCTCGTCTTGTACATGTGTCATGCAGCTGTAGTCATGTGCAATCCTGTAATATAACGTAAATCAGCACACTGAAGTCACTTAACCTGTTATTTATTATGTCTATGCTGCACAGTACATCACCATTAGTCACAGCCCCTTATTGTACTTAATAGTGTTGTAGCCTTATATCTTTACTCCACTTGCACATTGTTAGTGCAAGTCTATTTTGCTGCAGTTTTTGAACTTTAGGTTACAACCCCATTTCCCCATTGTGGAAGGTAAAGTTTTTCTTAAAATGATGGCAATGTTGGAAAAAATCCCACTATTAATTGCAAATTGTCTGGTTATGGATTTGAACTTAAATGTGCTCTGGAAACTTCCGGGGTGTGATCCGTTACCTTAAAATCACAAACAGACAGAAATGCTAACTGCTCAGTTGACCTACAATTAAATTACTTTTCAACAATGCAACAATTCTTCGTTTTTTCTATAGCATTTTACATGATGTCATTGTCAGCCACTTCTAACCATTTCATAAAATTTTAAAACACTTCAACCCTAACCCTCATTATTTAGTTCCAGCTGCTGCTACAACACAAAGCTCTTTGTTGAAGTGGTCCTGAGCGGTCCTGAGCGGTGAATGAGAGGGGAAACCACCTGCCCTGCCCTGACAGCGCAGCCCATGACCTGCTGAGGCATCATCTCCAAGCTCCAAACATCTTCTCTTACTTTTGTTTAATATTATGAAAAATAAACTTGTATAACATTTCGACGCTTGAGTGCTCATTCACTAGCCAGGACCTCAACCCAGCTACGATGCAAAGCGTTTATTAACATACGAGAAACATGAACAACACAAATGTATAGAAATGGCTTCTGGGGCTTCTGTCGATGGGGGCTGTAGGCTCCCGGGCCTCGATCCCCCCAACTAGGAGATAAAATAGAATAAATAGAATAATTAGAAGAGTGTGGGAGGAGGGGCACGCACGCTGATGTTGTCCTGAATGCTTAAATAGTGTAGCTGCAGGAAAGGGCGTGAAAGGGTGTGGTCCTGCTATCGAACTTATGATAACAAACTTATATTCATGAAAAAAATGAACTTCAAATAATTCAAATAATTCACAATCTGGGTCATACATGTGAGAAGTTTAAAATGTAGTGTATAGCGAACAATAACACGTAAATAGATAGGAATTGCTTCTTTCAGCTGGGGAGAATGGGGTGTTCGGCTGAAGTACTAATATATGTTCGAGAAATAAAGCTTCTGTTTATGCTTTTGGGCATGTTCCTTTTTTTTTTTTTCATTTTTGGGTGTGGGGAACATTCACATCTACGCAGCACAAGTTCTCATGTTAAAACATTTTGGTATACGTCTCATGACCTCTTTTGACTGTTTGTTTTGGCTTGCCTCCCGGTGGCACTGCACTGCAAAAAAACAGTATCTACATGAGGTAAAATTACTAGAATAGTCATAGTTTGTCTTGATTTTAACAATTTTCACTAGTTCTGAAGTTATTTCTGATCTGTTATTTTTCTTTTTTTTTTTGTTCCTCACAAATTTTTTGTCCAGCAATTTTCTAACTTCACTTGTTAGACAGAACGTTTAGCAATTTTAGCAAACAATAAATTCAAAATCCAGAAGTAAAAGCCAACCCAAACAATTCTAAATAAAAAAAGCAAAACCAAGATTACTATCCTGAATTCAAAACATTTTACCTCATGTAAATATACAACTTGTAGTTTTAAAACAGGACAGAAGTTTGTAAAAGTTTGGTCTAAATATGGGAACACAAAACATTATTCTGGAGCAAGAATGACTTTCAGACAAAGCTCTGAAGCAGCAAGTTCTGACATAAACCAAATATCTTGCAGCGTCATTCTTAGCAAAAGGGGATTGTGGAGATGAGAATCGTAATAATCCTGTGCTGTGACGTGACTTTCCCATGGGCTTGTGTTGTTTGCTATGATCGTGCCCAGTAGCCAAACAAAGCCACGCCTGGACACAACGGTTGCCTTGTTGGCCAACCAGAGACACAGACGCACAGATATAGTTTCACCTACACTTCGATCGCGCAGAAGTTTCCTCTGGTCTACAACAATGTGGTTCTTTTTAAGATGCCTTGAGATACATACACTAGTTTACTATGGTGTACACATGTTTTAGTCTGGGTTTAAGATGTAAAAAAATGTCAAAAATGTGCTGATACCCTCCAGATTCACTCCTCAAAGGTGACTTCTTGGTGTCAGCATCGACTTTTGGGCATTGAATAAAGCCAGTATTGGGAAGAATACTTTGAAAAATGTATTTACTTACTGAGTACAGAATCCCTGCATCAAAAGATATTCTGTAACATTTGTAACATGTTGAGTTGCATTATATTATGGGGTGAAAACATGATTTAGGATCAAAATTGCTTCATGTTTTTGTTTCACCGTTTGTTGTGCATTTATTTTTTTTATTTATAAGATAAGAGAGCTTCAGTCACAAATTAGAGAAGCCTAAATTTCAGGATTAAATACCACAGTATATTCCTCCGATTTTAGGAAAGTAATTGTAAGCTGAATACCACCAAATGAAAGAGTAACTGTACCAGAATTCAGTCACTCAAAATTAGTATTCTGAATATATATTTTGATGCATGTATTGTATTTGGTTACTTTCCAACACTGAATGAGCAAAAAGTTGTTGTTTTTTTTTGTTTGGGAAAGATATGTTCCAGATGACATTATCCCATTCCAATTTTAAAGATGGGGGGGGCAGGGACATTTTTGTAATACTTATTTTAATGGTCCCAAAGCGACTTCAAAGTCCAAACTACCACTAAAAAGCATTTCCTTTCCTTTTGTTTTGTGAAATATGTAATCAACAGGGAAATCTGGCTCTTGGCCCCATCTGGGTGTATGAAAAACACTCAGAGTTAAGTCATATTGAGGCATAAAAAATGTTATGGTTTCATTTTTAATTATAAAACTATTGAACCGACAGTAGTTTTATCATTTTCATTATTAAAGCAAAAATAAAAGCCAACAAATGTAGCCTTCGTCGCTCAGGGCACAAGTCAACGCATCCATCTGTGAACACTGCAGACAGCCCCAAAGCATTTCGTGAAGAGTCTTGTTGTTAATTCACGCTTTTTGTAAGTTATTTTTTAATGCAACATAAATTCATGAATTATTTTGTATTTGCTGATATTCTAAGCTTTTTGGACTCAGAGGGTTTGTGCAGGCGTGTGTGCAGATGAGTGTGCAGATAAGTCTTCAGTTGTGCTTGAACACACAATGGCCTAACAAACCCAATCCCACCCATCAGTTTGAACGTTAGCGTCACCCCTCTCTGCAACTTTCCCTCTCCTTAAATAGCTGTCACTTTTACTGCCAGAAAATATGAAAATAAATGTTTAGAGGTTCTATGAAAAAAAACACTGACAAGCATTTATACAAAATTTCTGCATCTTTATTTATTTAATTTTATTCCAAAGATTGAAAACTGTAGAAAAATTAGAGTTCAATTTATTCATATTTTTGTCCTGTTTGGGTAATTTCTTACTTAGAACCACAGACGTCTTGATGTAGTCTTTTTTTTTTAGACCATAGTTAGTCCAAGTTTAGGCCTGGAATAGTCCTGGTTTAGATCTAGTGGTACTCGGAATGCCAGATGTTTTCTTACTTGGTGTGAAAAGTTTGAGAACCAATGCCACACCATCTGCGAGCACCTGTAACAGGATTCAAATGGTTTATTTTGACATAAACACTGTAACATTTGTCTGCAAAATACTACTCTCACGTGAATGACAGAAGACAATAATAATAATAATAATAATAATAATAATAATAATAATAATAATAATAATAATAATAATAATATAATAATAATAATAATAATATAATAATAATAATAATAATAATACTATAATAATAATAATAAATAATAATAATAACAATAATAATATAATAATGATAATAATAATAATAATAATAATAATAATAATAATAATAATAATAATAATAATAATAATAATAATAATAATAATAATAATAATAATAATAATAATAATAATAATAATAATAATAATAATAATAATAATAATAATAATAATAATAATAATTTTAAGTATTTTACTTGTACATTGAGTAGACATTATTGGTGTGAGTCTGTGTACAAAAAAAGTCAAAGTGTACATATACTGTACTTCAATTTAAATGAATGCCAATAGTACTGCTTGTATTTATCCCTGCCACACATAAATGTCTTGCATACTGAATACAAACTAGTTGTGGTGCTTCATCGGCAGAGCATTTTTTGAAAAAAAATTCTCGTGGAACCCAGCCAGCATCAGAAATGTGCTGACGTGAATTTAGGCAGTTAAATACGCTGAACATAGTGGATTACTCACTCAGTGCTTTCCTGATTCTATGGAGACGCATTCAATACTGATTCACTCAGATTATACAATAAATTCTAAAGCCAATACAAAACCCATTCTTTGTTAAGTTTGTAGAAATTGCATGATCATAAGTTCTGTTGTGTTCAGTTTATCAAGATCTCCATCAGATCCGGAAATATCACTGTTCATTCAGTGTAGACTGATGGCTTGTTTGACAAAAAAACAAGTTCAGTGGTGCGACAGATACTCCATTACATGCATTTGAGAGCGCTTATTTAGTTCATGAACATCTCTGACTGCCTCAGTGAAGCTCGGCCCAGTCTGTCATGTGACATGAGAGCTTTCCACAGCCCCATAATCTGATGTCCTTTTTCTGCACCTCCTTTCATTCTTAATCTTTCAGAGGAACACAAAGCTCTGCATGGCTGATGTAGTTAAAAGAAGGATTTCCCCCCCTCCATTTCTTGTTAATGCTTTGTGGATATGATGATGAATGAGGTATTATCAAGGCACTCTGGGAAAGTAGATAAACATGACCCTCATTTGCAGAGCCTGGGTTATACAGATGAAAGCAAAGAGGGCAAAGGTCAAAGGATGAGACTTCACCAAAAGTTGTTCTGATTACAAAATGCAAAAAGCCACACAAGTTTATTTTGTATTTATTTATAACATTATTTATGTGTGCCATCTTTCAACAGTTCCTGAATAAAATTCTTATTCAATTTGCAAAAGACAATGAGACATGTGAAGACGAGAGAGAGACATAGTCCCTTCAGCGTGACCTGGGTCTTCCCTGGGGCCTGTTCGCGGTGGGACATGCCCGAAACACCTCCCCAGGGAGGCATCCAGGGGGCATTCAGAACAGATGCCCGAGCCGCCTCAGCTGGCTCCTCTGTAGGGGGAGGAGCAGCGGCTCTACTCCGTGCTCCTCCAGTGTAACTCCTCACCCTATCTCTTAGGGAGCGCCCAGCCACCCTGCAGAAGAAACTTATTTCAACCGCTTGTATTCACAATCTTTCCTTGTCCTTGTCGTGTCTTTACTTGTCATTCGACTCAGCTCCTTCTTCCCCAACAATCCCACATAGCGACGTGTCACTCACTACGTTTACATGAACGTCAGGAAAATTTGATAAGTTGTCTAGTTCAATTTATATCGATTGTCCAAAGTGATTCTCCCAAATCTATGAGGCACAAATGGTATCGACCTCTTCTAGTCCGTATTCAGATGTCATGTAAACGATCAACAAGCCTGCAACTGGACAAACCTAACGGCACTTGCTCGCACAACCCCCTTCTCGTGCACTACATCTGTAAATTTAACTGTACATTTTTGTGTACATAGTAAGGCTATTTTTATTTTGATCCTATAGTAAATTGAAATTGTTTCTTTAATACATGTCCTTTTCGATTTGATGTCTGTTGTTTTTATTATTATGCATCGTTGTATGTTGCACCACATCACCAAAACAAGTTCCTATGTTTGTGAATTTTGTTCATTGACAATGACAATAAACCTTTTTCTGAATCTGATTCTTCAGTCCTCATCCACCTTCTCCTGCCTAAAGCTGGTGGTGGCAGACAGGCAGGTAAACATTATACAGTAGAATGTAAATTTGGGGCTGACTGGTTTGAGGGAAAGACGAATTTAGTCAGTTTTTTTTAGCGTAGTCCGATTTCTCTGTGCATGTTAATGTAGTGCAGACATGTCCAAACTACAGCCCGGGGGCCAAATGTAAAATTCACGCTCCATTCTCTCCGTCACTCATTAACAAGAGTCAGAGATACATGAACTCCTCCCCCCACCTGAAAACTTGCATGAATAAATAATTATAAATAAATGCACGCAACTTTTTGACTTTGTAGCTATGAATTCCCTAAGAAGATAGTTTTGCATTAAATATAGTTTAACATTATTAAGATAAATAGTGCACATGAATCGTGATAAACTTGTTGGTATATTGCTCAGATAATGTAACTGTTGTTTTCTTTAATTAATGGTTGTTTAATTCTCAAAATAATGTTGCTATGTGGCTGTTTACAGTGAGAATTTCACATAAGTGGCACGAATTTAAGCTGTAACACCAAAAATTAGATACACACAAATATGAGATGAATACAGAATGAATGACAGAGGGAAAAATTGCTGTAAAACAAGAGGAAGTAGCGTGCAAAGTGTTATGGACAAGCATAGACTGATGGATAAGTGTAAAAAGGATATGATATGTGAGGCCAGTGGCTGTGTGTCGCTCTGATTTGGGTGATGCTGTGTGACAGGAAGCTGGCAGACAAGCTGGATGACCCTCATCATTAGAGGTCAGAATGATCAGATCAGAGCAAGAAACAAGCTTTAAAACTGAACATAGCAGATTTATATTAGCCATGATTTTGTACATTAGAAAATCATGTTAACAAAGAAGAAAGCAAACAAGGAAACAATGAATAAAATAAGTTAATCGTTACTGACTTGGCATATTTTTGCATATTTCATATAATGGCACTTCATGTCTTTAAACAATTCTGACATAGGATAGAAAGGCCCTGGGCTCATTACAGAACCACTGCACGACAATAAATCCATTACACTTGAGTTTAAACAATTTCATAAAGGTGAGGATATGTTGTTGGAACCTCTAATATTTCAATTTTAATTTCAAATCATAAATCTCAGTGTTCATGTGTAATATTCAACAAATATTTCCAGCAGAAAGTCAAGGCTGAACCAACAAAGGGGAGGTTCCCCATGACTCGTAAAACCTGAACAGCAGATCTGTGAGACTGGACTGGAAGCAAACTATTTCACTATTTCGTTTCTCATCGTGAATTAAAATAGCAGATTTCAAATGAATGTGTTGTAATGTACACTTTCTTAAAACAGTTTAGACAAATACTTTGTTAGAAAAAACCCAGATCACAGCCAGATATTTAATACAGATCAAACGATATCTGAAATATTATGACTGTGACTTAAGTGTTTGTTAAACACTGTTGATATAGTCTTTGACAATAATTCATTGGCTTAATATTGAAAAAAGAACAAGGAAGGGCCCTAACCACTTTGAAACTATATATATATACACGCATGCGCTCATTGTAATGCTGTTGCCTTCAGGTTCTCCTCGTAATCTCTGAAACTTCAAGATGTTGGAAGATATCTCTACCTTAATTAGACCATTGTAAGTCAGAATATTATGATTATGATACTGATTATGATTATGATTATTATTTAAAAAAAAAAAATCCAAACACTACTATTATTGAAAGACCAAAATAACAATTATACTCACCATTAGAATGTGTCTACAACTATCACACAAATGTTCATTTTAATAATAGGCTAGTACAACAGGAATGTCAGTAGTTTATGATTCGAAATGGGCTATGAAATTATATTATATATTTGTTTGGAGGAAAAATACCCACGGACAGAGTAGTAGAGAACCCACAAAGTGTTGGACGGATGTTACATTTTCCGATGGTACGTGAAGGGCGCATGAACAGCAACACAGCCAACACATTTGAGCTGCAGAACGAGCTCGGAGTATTCAGATAAGTAGTAACCAACACGAGAGTGCTCTTCCTGCTGTGGGCAGAGGCAGTCGGCCACAAAGTCGGTGTTTGTAAACGAAGAGGACCGCGTTTGGCCACTTTTACGCACAGGATACAAGGACGCAACACCTGAAGTGAGTTTGGAAGACAAGGAGATTTTTCTGAGTGGATTCGCTTCATGAGTGGCACTGTAGCAGATGTAAAATGACTAAGTTAAAGTGGACAACGATGAGAAGTGTGTAGGGAGCGCGCGAGGGGGTCGTGGGGATGCCTTGAATTGTCCCACTGGAGAAGAACAGCGGGGCGCACTTATGCTTCTGTGGAGAGGAATAAAGTTTGTTCTACTTTTATTGGATTTACTGCGCTAAACACACAACTGCTGTGAATTTGTGTTATCATTTTGTCAGGGCCGCTCGAAACTGTTCATTATGGCCAAGAAGAGCCACTGGAGCTCCAGAGTGAACGAGTGCGCCGTGGGTAAAGATGCTCGCGGGGAGCTGAACGTCGCGCTGCGCGGCGGCGCGGAGCACGGGGAGTTTGCCTACATCGGTCCTGTGAACAACGCGGAGGTGATTTACCACTACGGGACTGTAGCCGAGGGGGAACTGCTGCTGGAAGTGGAAAACCTGTCTATTTCTGGATTACCGCTTTACGACGTGCACACCGTCATAAGGAACTGCAAAGGTCCGGTCAGGTTGAAAACTGTTAGACAAGGTAAGCGTGTGGGAGTGAGGAACATTACACGACACACTTTATACCCACAAAAACGATTCCATACAGACTTGTTTTACTTTCACTTGCACACTTTTGAAGACTTAGGAATCCTCCCTCCATGTAGTTGTTACTGTAATTGTTCGGCTCCAGTCCACTGCTTTTACTGTGAGCACGCCCTCTTGAAACTGAGCTTTTATCTCAAAGCATTGCCACAAAACATCCATATGGCCCTATCTCGTTTGCCCTCTGAAATGCATACCCACGAGAAAAGTGCCACCTGTCGCGTCATAGGGCATAAACCACAGAGCTCTCACACCCTGTTTACACAACCTGCACTTATCAAACACAGCCACACAAAGCAGAGCACACACTGAGCCACTCCAGTAGAACATATCCTCCTGGTAGCTGTGGAGCAGGTGCAATTCTTTTAAGCGTAATCCCATGATCCCAATGTGCAAACTTCCATGGTGTTATTCATTTCTCGATAGACGTGACGTGTGGCATTTTTGCAACACTTGCCCAGGACGGTGTGGCAACTACAAATCTGTTAGTACCGTGTGTCCGGTTGGGCTAGTTTGTTGTTCAGTGTGTGACCAGTTCGTCAGGTCAGTTGCCATCGGCAGGGCTCTGATGGGTGAGACTGAAGCTCTGTGACACGCTCACAGCCGGGCACTGCCACTGACCACCCTGCCACTTCACACACAGAGTCTTCAAGGACATTCTCACAGTAATATCCAAGTCTGTGAAAGAAACAACTTAGTCCTCTCTGGTTTAAACAAGCTTTTTTATAGTCTCTACAGTACTAGTTGTAGAAGAAAATAATAACAATCATTTGGTTAGTGCCCTGTTCCTTGACTACTTCTACATTTTGCGAGGTTTTCATGATGGGAACTGGATAAAGACACCCCCTGAATAAATTGGATAACAAATCACTACATGGCCATACTTCATTTTAGTTGAAGCAAAAACAATATTTGCTTACGGATACTGCACAGTCGCCACACACCTACGATGATACCATTTTAAAGGCACACTATATAACTTTCAGGTGGAGGGTCTGCACCCTGATTGTCTCAATAGTGTGCTGCTGAACATAAAACAATGACAAACAGGAAACTTGAACATAGATTTAAAATTAGCTATAGTTATCACAGTCCACCTCTGTTGACAACATCCTGCCTCTTTACTACCCTCAGCCTGATTTCGCACAATAGCAGGAAAGCTCCCCTTACATTAGGCCACTGAGAGGGTCCCACAGCCGCCCGTCCTGTTTGGGGATGCTGGCTGCTACCCCATACCTTGTCCCGGGACCAGATTCCATTTCAGTTTATTAAATAATTCACACTGTCTGGGAATACCCCCTCCCTAATCAGGCCTAATTGGAAAAATATGCCTCAACAAGGGCCATCTGTAAAATCCAAGTGACCTAATTCTAGCCAACGCTTGTGCCATTTTTCAGCTCTAATCAAGTGAGATGTGAGCAAAGGTACTACTGCACGGCTGTTGCTCAGTAAAATTCAGGAAGTTGTCTTTGCCAGCATCTTACAGTGAAAAAGTAAGGGCATTCATCAGCCCGTCATGGACTGTATATAATGTAAATGCAAATAGAACTATTACAAGTCATCTGAGCTCCATATTGTTGTATTGCTGGAGCTCTGGGAAAAGACTAATATCTTTGACCCTCTAGTGTTTATTGCCATATATTTGATAAGATATCCAGCAAGAAGGTTCTGGGTTTCTGTGTGGAGTTTGCATGTTCTCCTCTTACTACTACAACTATGAAAACTGTGATTGGATTATGATTATGTAGTGCTTAGAGAGGCTTGTCTAGCTTGGAAAGAGCAATATGTAGCACTATTGTATTGCTGTATCTCAAGTTTAAATGCAAAATATTTTAGAACCATTTAGCTTGAATTATCAGTGTATTTCCAAGCAGAGGAAAATATTGCCATCTTGTTCAGGTACATGGCTCACTTTCCAAGAAGTCTCTGTAAGGCTGTATTATTATACTTGTGTTTAACCTGTTGTTTACATGCTGTTGATGACTTCAGGTCCAAATCCTGTGTCGGTGTATGTCAGTGAAGCCTTTGCTGCCTCTCTGGGCTCTCAGTTCTATTCTCCAGTGCACTGAGCACAGCTTCTGTGTGGACAGAAAAAGTAAAGCCTGAAAGTTTTGTCAGGACAACTGGCCTTGTGTAAAAGGATTCAACAGAAATGTGGAAAGAAATATGCTATGGTATTTTGAGATGTTAAATCTAGAAAAGTATTATTATTTGTACTCTATGCATAAGAGGCGAAATAAAGATGGCCGAATGCTAATGGTATGTAGAACTTCTCATTGGATTCCAAACTGTCTCCAGAGTCGCTGATTTTGCCCTATTTGCTGTTAATGATCAGGCGATAGTCAGTCAATGGTCTCTTAATTCTTGCTGCATTGATCCGTCTGCAGTTTTTGACTCAAGTGCACAGTTGCTTGTAGCCTAAAGTTTCTTATTTGGTGCAGATGAACACATTTTCCTCTTGTTCCTTTTAGTTTTGATACAGTCTGAAAATCGCGGCGCGCTGTAATTCCAGCGATAACAAACGCACAGCACGGCGCGCACACACATGAACAGGGACGCATGGGGGAGGCGGGACTTACGGCAGATAAACCATTTAGAGCTGCGCAAGGAGCTGAGCTGTGGCAAATCACAGTGCTTCGGCCCGTGTGCGGTGCTGCTGTGTGTCTGAGGCAGTGGAAAAACAAAAGCTTGTCAACAAAGCTTCTCAAATTCGCCTACTGGACATTACCAACTTGAGCTTGGCTTTATACTTTGCTAAACGTATCTCTAAACTTGTCTTCATAATACTTCATAATACTTTGTGGCAGCAATTGTAATGGCTTCATGCAGTCACGTTATTAAATGTAACAAATTTAAATTTGCAAGGACATATTTTATTGGCCCATCATTCTCGTTGCATCAACAGCTATGCTCTTACTCTTTTTTTTTCTTCTTTTTTTTTTTCTCTCATCCTGTCAAATGTTCCAATTTTGACTTGAACAAAAACTGACCTTCAGTGTTGTTTACTGAATGCAGTAAAGGTCTCCTGGCCTGTACTAGAACTAACAGTTGAATGTGTGCTTTTGGGACATGAGAGAAATGGCACAGGGAACTGAATAGTTGAAGGGATTCCCTGGAATTATTGTGTGTGGAGGTCATCCAAGCACTAAAGGATTGTGGCCACTTTTCCCCCCAAAATTTACCTTACTTGGTCTGCAGATTTTGTAGATTTATTTAACAATTGATGGTTTTGTTTGAGCTATTAAATGTAATGAATGATAATGCTGCTATCAACTCTTCCTGGAGAAGGGTTCGTCAAAGCTTTTGGCTTCGGTTGCCACTGAAAAGGTCATGCCTCTGAGTGTGCCAACACTTGACACAGTCACATGATAAAAATGTTTCTGCTCATTCATTCAATTTCCACTTTGCAGTTTTAATATTGCACTTCAAAATGTGATCAAATTAGTTTTGTTATGCTCCAAGCCTTTGTCGGGACTGAGCCAAAAGCATCTCTGAGCAAGTCCCATTTAAATAACACCAATACTCCAACTACATAACAGGTCTGTACGGATGAATGGAATGGCGCGTGAGGTTTGGTCACACACCTTTTAGTTTCATGCTTCGTCACATCAGTACAAAGGGAGAAAGGGAGGCAGAAGACTGGCTATTGGGATTTGCTTGTGATTAAATTGGATAAGTTGTTCTGGTAATTGTGATTTTTTTTTTTTGTAATTGTCTGTAATCACTGGCGATGCACATTTTCAAACCTTTTGATACTATTTGAAAAAAGAAAAAGCTTATTTGTTTGAAATTGTTGGGGAACACATTCTCAGAAGAGCGCAACGTGTGCTGCAGTCTATGTCTGAACCTGGCAGTGGCCTCAGCACAAGGTGATGGAGGAGGTGAGGCTGGTCTCGGTGATGGCCGTGTAAAACTGCACCATTATCTGCGCTGGCAGCTTGGCCTTCCTTAGCTGCTGCAAGAAGTACATCCTCTGCTGGGCCCGACCGATGAGAAGCTGATGGTGGGCTCCCACTTAAGGTCCCAAGTGATGGTGGAGCTGAGGAAGTGGAAGTAGTCCAGTGGTGATGGAAGAGTCTGTCAGGGTGAGGGGGGGCTGGAGGGCTGTGACTTTCCTGAAGTGAACAAAGCACTATTGTTGGAAACCATTTTCTATACTGTCAAAATTGAAATGACATATTAAATGGGCTATATTTATTATTATTACTTCCAGCATTTGCACATTTGCTGTCATTAGTACATCTAATTACCTTTCAGTTTATCTTTCCAGATTGTATCCATAAATCTATACTTGGTCTTTACATGTCCAGAGGCACAAGATCCTCTTCTCCATTCTCCAACCATCTACATTCTTCACCTTAATTAGGTTCTGCTGAGGCCTCAGGCTCTGTTTACAAATCCCATTAATGTACAGCTTTGTTGGTGCACATTCGCATGCACACAAATCAGTATGAGATGGTTTAAGACCAGATTAAGAGGATTTACAACCAAATGTGTCTGTCAGCAGAAATCCGCGAGGTCCTCCTGCCCGGACCATCATGGCTTTATAACAATCCCTCACCAAGCACATCTCATTTTTGCCCTATTGTTTCTCCTACCGTTATCATGCTCCTTCTCAAATATGTCACCCATGCTTTCCACACTCTTTGTTGTTGAGGGCCCGAATTTAGACATGGACCATGGTGACTTGCCCTGTCTGCTTCCTGCTTAAGTCCTCTACTGAAAGGACTCCTCTGCAGAACACTTCACCGAGGTTACGGCTGACAGGGTTTTGGCCGCCATTGTGAAGGGAGATTACCACAGAGTCACATTTTCTGAATTAACCTTTTAAGAAGCGTGTAGCTGTTTTCTAAAATCCAAAATGGTGTTGTTTTAAGGGTGCTTTGTTTGGTTAAGGGGGTCATGTTATGAGTTTGCGCAGGGATCGGAATATCATGTAGGCTCTATAACTTCTAAACTGTCAAATTTAACTTGTACATAAAGAGTAGATCTAATTTATCTAATTTGTAAGGTTTTGTGACCCTTCCGTTTAAAAGCCTATGCAAATAAGAAACAGGACTTTTTTCCAGATCATTCTGAATAGAAGGTAATTAATTAATTAATTAATTACTGAAATAGAGACATAATTTGAAATGTTAAATTGGATTCATTTAAAAACGTTTTTAAATGACTCGATCACCAGCTATTGCCACTAACTTTATTATCTATTTATTTATTATGGAGAGAAAAGTATGTGCAGAAATATCACTTTTTTACCCATGTTTGGAAATGTTAATATGGTCTTTTTGCAGCAATAAATGTATATAAATGATATAGCCCAATATTGCATTTTAAAAACAGCATTCACAAAATTATCAGTCATTTAATCTATAGCTCACTACATTAAAATGCTGAATTCATAAAAAACACGATGAACCATTTAGCCTGATTGGCAAGAAAGAACTGGCACTGAGCCCTGTTCCCATATTTTTTGTAAGTTGTTTGAAGAGGCGAATGACATATTTTTCTTTGTTGACAAATCAGTCCAGGAACCTCAGATGGGGCTTTGATTGAGAAACGATGCACCCTGCAGCTCCCTAGGCATCTCCATGACACAAAACGGCTATTGTAATTTCCCATAATGACATAGGGGACAGGGGTCTGCCATTAGCGCTGCAGGTGGTCTCTCAGCGTTGATGGAGCCGCATTGATGGAGCAGCTGAGGCCGGTGTACTGTGCAATGGCAGATTTCTGTGTCTGAGATTCTGCATCAGCTGTTACTGTTTGCCCACTTAAGATGGCCCCTGATCCGCACCATTGTTACTGACAAAAAATTGGACCCCACTCAAGTTTAGTTTCTGATCGAATAAAGATGCAAAACATCGCTTTAACATTTTGCTGGTTGTGCTGAAATGCAAAGGAGATCGTTGGATTGGTGATAGCTAGAATCTGTTCACTGTCAAAATGTCTTGAAGTGGCCTAAAACCCCATCTTAATTTATATATTAACGACATATATCTCCCACCTCTAAGTGTGATCTATCTTTAAATGGATAATATTGCAATTGTTCTTTGTGGAGGTATACAAAATTAGAATATTAAGTATTAAATCGAAAAAAAGGAGAGAGAAATGTCCCTTTCAAACAATTGCGATCTTTCTGCATTTTTGTGGTTCATTTTCTGGTCTATTCACCTTTTGTGCCTAACTTGATCTGGAAACGTCATGTCAATATCGTTAGAGAATGCAAAATATGTATATAATTTTTGTCAACACTCTAACATTTCTTCCCTCAAAAGGGTTTTGGTTCCAATTGTATCAATATCAACAAGATGTGTCAAACTTAAATCGACAAATCTTTTTAATCGGCACCTAACTTTTAGCCAAAAAATAGACGAACGTTAAGAACGCTTAACGGTGTTAGGCATCTCGACAAAAATTACTCTTATACGGCCTGGAGGAGGTTGTTGCTTTGTTGTTCCTTTTGGTCATAATAATCAAAAGTATGGCATAAAACTGCATGGAGAATGTTTCAAAGTATGGCTTTCGGTCAGGAACATTGGAACACAGGCCAACATTTTAAAGCAGACACACTTTGGCCTCTTTTGTCTTTGACAGGAGCTACTGGATTACTCCACGTGGCTAATGCAAGCTCATTTAACAACCTCTGTGGTGCAATTGTACCAGGCCACTGATAGTCTATGCTTGTCTAATTAAGATTCTAATTAGCAAAGACAGGAGCAGAATTGAGTCTTAATTAAGAGAGCATCAGTGTCTATCTCGTTTCACAGCTGCTGACAGATTTGTGCTGGGGTTGTCATCTTCAAAACCTGTGCACTTTTTCATTCTTCTTTTTTTTTTTTTTTAAGTATTTTTTTGGCTTTATTAGACAAGACAGCTGAGCGTGAAATGGGGATGAGAGAGAAGGGAGGACATCGTCAGAGCTGGGATTCCATTTTTATTTATTTTTTATTTTTAAATGAAAAATTGACTCATAATAACGTTAGTTAATTCCTGTATTTCTAAATATGCTTCAAAGTAGTGGAAGCTCAACCACCAGACCAGCTTGTAAAATCGTAATGCCTTGTCTCTTTTGTCTATATAATAATAAATCAAGATCGCATTTTCCGAAAAGGTCATCCACCATTAAACTAACTGCACAGAGATGTCCTAGTACTGGCCGGCTCCCCTCTGCCTACAGAAAGAGAGGTAGCTCATGTGCGGGAGGAATGCAGTGTTTACTTAGCTGTGCCTGGCTCAGTGTCTCGGGTGTCTTAGTTTATGAGCCTGTACACTCTAACTAATGCTAAAGGTAGTTGATACATCAGAAGAATGAGTAGTTTTTATGGTATTCCATAAATGTTTCTCTACATATCAAATGTACACAGCGTAACCTATCTGTTGGAGAGCCACCTGCTTGTCTTCATAGATGTTTCTTGCTTTGCCTGGAATGTTACACAGTATGACATCTAGCCTGCATTTATTCAACTACAGGAGTTTTTTTTGTTTTTCGGCTGCCTCTCCACAGATCTGACCATCACTCGTTTGTGTCACGGAGATAGTTACGTTCCATGTCATTACAAGCAAAGCGATGGCATCTCCTTGGTGGCAAATGGTAGACCCTCCTCTCACCATCTTGCTCCTATCTTTTATGGGATTTATGTGTACAGTAATTGTCATCTTCTGTGTTTTCCTCCAGCCAGTAATAACAGTTCCAGTAATAACTCAGTTTAAACAAGTATTGCCTTTTTTCATTTACAAACCTGCTGTTAAAGTATGATGGATGCACAACCAGCTCACTGATTGCTGAACAAAATATTTTCATGCTGCCTGATTAGAGGCTGAATCTCCTTTTGTGCATGATTGTAAACATGCAACATCAGTATGTCTTTTCTAAATAAATAATCTCCGTCTCTGATGTTCCTGCTCGATACACCTGTTGTGAGTAAATGACAGTTCCAATGCCATTGATGTATTGCACCAATCTACTTACAACACATAGACAATAACTTACTATAGAAGGAAAAATCTGCTCATTGGTGCAAATAGTAGAAAGATTGCTGGCGAACGCAGATGTCCCTCTTGTCCTGAGGCTGCACTGGGCTGCAAAGCTCATAAATTAGACAAGAAATCTAATTTCCCTGTGGGGCTTTCAGACTCTCCGAGTGCTCCGAGACACACTGTTTCTTCTCCGAGTGGCTTGACTTGTATTCCTCCTGATGTAAATGGGCTGATAAAGGGACAGCGGCTGGATTGTGCCCTAGTTAGTTGCTGAGTCACAGAAGTAGCATCTCGTTGGGACTTTTTCAGAAGTTTGATGTTGGATTCCTGTACATTGTTAGATAGAAGTACGTTGACAAACGGTTTCATACACCCGGGGGTCAAACAGGGAGACACACTTGTTGGGGAATCTTATCGCTCAGAACAGCTGGATGCCCGCCGTGGGAATGACTGTGATAAGCCTACTACATTTCACTACTTTGATATTTGACTAAGCTTCTCCATTGTTGGGGAGGAACTTTAGGTGTTGCCGTGCTTTATTCTTTACTACACTTGGACTATCTCAGATTCCACTCCTCTTCAGTTCCTGTGTTACTTCCTTTGCCCATTGTCTGTTTTCTGCTTGGTGTTTTTAGCCTGTGATGGAATTTCCTGCTTTGTTTGTTAACTTTAAAACTCACTGAATCTTAAAACTCAGACCCAAAAACGTGAGATGCGCTCGGCTGAGATGAAACTCAAAGGTGCACCGTGTAACCTTTCTGTTGTGGGATCTCGGGTCTGCCACCTGCAAAGAGGTTAAATTGTTTGGAATGGTCCACAGTATGGCATTCACTGGTGCACACTTTTTGAATACCTGTTATCTGAACAAAGACTGAAAGACTCTTCTTCTATCAAATACCTTGAAACAGACGAGTTATTTGTAAAGTTTTGACAAGACCATAAGGCTTGTTATTTCCTTTTGATATTTGAATGAGTATGAGATTTTGAGTTGATTGGCCCAGGGATGGATGGATAAATAGTAATACACATTGATCCTGAAGAATATTCAAGTTCAGCTGCAGAAATATTTTCACTATGCTTCCCAGTCGCCTTTGTGTCTCAGCCAAAGGTCTGAGTGCAGCTTAGCAGGAGGCTTCGTCAGGTAGGATGAGGGTCAGCAGATCATGTGTCAGTGGATAACCCCTCAGGACAAAACAGCCCTCTGTGTCCTGAAGACACGAGAAAACCCTCTTCTAAGATTCACTCTTACTCCACTCTGTTGTTTCGGTTTGCTGATGAGACGGGCCATTCCGTCCAAGTATTTCCTTTGGAACGTCTTCTGCCACATTTGGTGTAAAAAGTATGTATTTCAGAAGTCCAGTTGCCATGAATACAAGAAAAACAAAGGGCTCATTTCACACAATCAATATAATTAAAAAACGATTAAAAGAAATAATTCAAAACCTTAACGTAGCCACAAAAGCAGCCAACCACGAGGCTACTGTTCTTGCCTCAATGAAATGCTGAGTTTAAGTAAATACTGTATATCATGTCACATTTTTTCATTTAAATAGTTTATGTTAAATAAACATAGTGGGTTATCCTAGATGCTAATGATCCGCGTAAAATATCAAAGTTGATGTTTTTTTTGTTGCAGTTTATTTGCATGTTACAGCAGATTAAGTATTCCTGTTGCTGTAGTTACTTTATAGTTGTCAAAGGAAACTTAAGAAGAGCTAAAAACATTGAAAAGACACATTTACTGACTTCTCTTAAAACTTGAAAACAGTTTCCACTCTCTGTTTATGACAAAACGGTATGACCCCACCCTGTAGCTGCCACTGCGCTGCTCTGATCATTATGTCCTGGCCTGGCTGGTCCATTGTCCTTTGGGGAGGAATGGCTGGAATCCTACACAACCAGTTGGGGAGGTTTATCATCTCAACATCTTTGCTGTACTATGAGTTGGCAGAGAACAAGCCCCTCCGTTCCCACCCTTGTGTTCTTAGTAGATATACCAGACATTAAAATTGTGGACATGGCACAGGCACCGACTCAGTGAGATATTTTTCAGTTCTTAGAGCATTTTGTTGATGTTTTCCTAAAAAGTTAATTGTGCGTTTCAATTGCCAGTCCAGTCGAGCAGGTTTGGGTGAAACTTTCTGCCATTGCACCTGACTGTCGCTAATAAACTGGGTGGAGCTCAGTGTGGCACCTAAGATAATGAATGGGATGGGGATAGTAATCAGAGACGGTAAGGGTATTGCACAATGGGGTCATAACTATGGTACTGTCAACTACGGGGTATGCGAACAACTTGAAAGATGGATATATCGTGATACTTGGTGATACAGTATCAATACTCTTTATTGATACTGTATCACTTTATTTAGAGAAAGGAAAGTTGTTTGTTATAAACGGCCAGTGAAGGCAGTGGTTTAACAAATCAGAAAAGGTTTATTGCCATTGTCAATGAACAGAATTCACAAACATAGGAACTTGTTTTGGCATTATCGTTTCATGAGTCATGTATAGTGTGTCAAATTGTGAGAGACTCTGCGATTCTCTGCCCTATTGTCAACTGTTTGCCCGTTTATGAATGAACTTGCTCCGATTTAAATTTATATATATATATATATAAAATTAGCCCGATCAATCGAGCGATCGAGCATAAACAATGAGAAAAAATAGAATATATTATAAAATCGGAAAAAAATAAATGCAAAACAGTCAAATAAATGAGACAATTACCAATATATTGATTTACACAAAATAAAAGTAAGTATATACTACAGAAAAGCAGCATTGACATAACATACGTAAGCAGCCTGTACACAATAATAATAATCAAATACAACAATTTAGGAACAAACTTTATTGGCGTAACCCTTCCTTTTTATACCTTTTGCATTTGACCCAGTTGTTGGCTAAAAAAATATGCATAAATGCTATACAGTGGATGGTGCTCTTCCTTCCACTCCTCTTCTGCTGAGTGTAAACATAACGTCGGGGGTGATTGGTGTCAGGTGACCTTTTGGTTTCCAGGGCAACGGGGTCCTAAATCCTAAGGCGCCGGTCATCTCCAGGGGCTTGGCTGATTACTAAATAAAATCTTCCCACACACGCACCAGGCACAGTGACTTAGCAGGCAGTAGATAAACTGTGGTGGGGACTGGAGTGCATTTTAGTCCCATGATGTTGCAGGCAGATAACTTTGTTTAGCTGTCTCAGTGCGGACAGGCTGCATTCTTGTAATTGCTCTGCCAGACACGAGGTATGCCAGCACAGTTGTCCCTGTTTGGGCTGACGATTGTTCAAGTAGTAAATAATGAAGACCTTTTGATTATCTGATGAAGTGAATTTATCCTGCATTTGCTTTTAAATGCCTCTACAAAACCTGTCTCTGCGTTAAGGTATTAAAATATGAGGATGAATGTCTTTTTCCACTCAACACAGCAGTGAAGTGAAAAAGTGTGTCCGTATTAGGCCCTGTGTGAAGTGGGTTGTGGTCTCGTTGCCAGCACCTCTCCCCCCCACAGGCTTGCCCTCAGATAAGCTGCAGCCTGCCTGCTCTGGAGCCCCCTGGTTACTAATCTATGGCACACACTGGAGAGGTCACAGGATTACCTCTACAAAATAACTAATGGTGACTTACTTCACCATGACTTCAGTAGTTCATGTAGTTCTTGTATCAGAACGTGCCCACAGAACATGTATCTTCATTAGTTTGAGGAGAGAAGTTTGGTAATTTAATAATGCAGATTGACGATGATATAAGAGGTGAGTACCTATTGTCACTGCAATATCTATTAACCCTATTCCTGGAGCAGGCCACATTTCTTAATGTCCTGCTCTGCTGTCAGCGCTAAAACCATATGTGAATGTATACACAAAGGGTAAATGTGAGAAAGAGCAGTCACTTTTCCACAGGAAATCTGTTCTATGGAGGTTTATGTTTGGAAACATTATTAAATGTGGTGTCATCGCCTGGTCCCCTTTGTGCCAGAAAAGGAAAATCCTTTGTTTTAAGTCGGCAAATGCGACCACAGCTTTCTTCTGCAGCTTCTGTGTGGTCTAAATACAGCTCTTACTGTTGCTCAAATTTATAGTGTGCCAAAAGGCACAAACAAGGTCATAAAAGTGACTTTGTTTTGCTACACTAAACATAGACCAGCCCTTCATTTTCATAGTCCTTTCCACAGGCAGTTGTATCTGTGTTAAATGTTACTCACCAATGAATCTATATTGATGTCCAAGGGTAGGGGGTGATGTTTGTCATCTTTTACACATTTAGGTTATCCATTCTCTACTCAATTCAGTTCCCCTTCTTTTCCTCAATGTTGACATGTAGGATGTGGGAATGTAACTCACCTGGTGTTGGACCCTGAATGTGCCAAACTCGGTGTCAGACTGGATTAACCCCGACTCTCATCTCACTGCAGAGTCAGTCACACGTAGCAGAAGCAACAGCAGCAGCACCACACACTCCATCTGCACTCACCTGAACCAGAACAAACACACACTACACACACCACCATACTGCGTCTGGAAGTACACGCTCACCCGCACTAGCATTAGCCTCTGTCCTGCTAAGAGCCAGCTGTACAGCAACTGCAGCGAATAACACTTGGGTCAGAACATAAATGCTTTTGTTTAAACATGTGTGTCTCTTTCTTACTGCTCTGTTTTTTATTTTTATCATATGCTTTGCCTTGTGGATTGTAAAATTTGAGAAGGCGCGTTGACCTCTTGTGCTGGGGGTTGACATTAGAAGTCTCATAGAGCTTTGAAGGCTGAGGAGAACTTGCTCTAGCCCTTGACTTTTCTGATCTTCTGCTATCTCTCCTTTTCTTTATCTATCCTTCATTAGGCTGTCGTGGGCAGGTCTTGTGAATGTCCCAGACTCCTGTCACCCCTCCTCCCCCTCCTGGGTGTGTGATTGCCTTTGCATTCCCACACTAAACACTGCCCGCGTTGACATTGTTCTTGCAGCATTATCACACGTTTTGGTGACATAGGAGCAAGTGAACCGTGGATGAGAGCAGGGCCAAAGCACGGCCACCTGTGGAAGCCATGATGAACATGCTCACTTTGTTGCAGAATGTTGGCAGGTTGGCAGGCTTTTTTGAACAATTAAGCTGAATGAATATTGTGCTATTTTATTTGGAGTGTGCTAGGTATAGGAATATGGTTTAATTGGATCATGGCTTTGATGCCGGGAATAAATGTGATTGTAAATGTTCTGTCTGGTCATGGCTGATCCAACAGTGGAGTTATTGTGGCTGAAAATGCAGATACATTTGATGCTTTTTCATGGTTAGAATGCACAAATGCACTATTTAAGGTTGCGTTTTAATGACCTTGATTTAGTGTAATTGGCATCACAATGATCCGTTTACGATACACGGTGTTTCTCTCCTGAAGTGGCTTGGATAGACTCCAACCATTCCAAGAAAAATCAGATAAAAATGTAATGGTAAATAAGTGTATCAAGGACATTCATCACATAAAAAGAATACATTGTTTAATTCTCAAAACATTATATATTATGCTCCTAATTATTAAAGCTGCCACATGTCACACTGTTTATTATAATTTATTTTGACAGCTAAACGGAAGCTATCAAATATAACCTCAGTATTTCATGTCAGGAGGCACAATGAACCTGGCACTCTCTTTTCTAATCAGTCTACCGTGTGTAGCAGAGGCCCAAATCTCTTGACTTCTCGTTTTGGTTGGAAGTGTGACGAAGGTGCGACAGGGCTGCCCATGTTCCCACGGGTTGTGCTGTTGTGTGGGCCGTGTCAATATGATAATTCTGCAAAGGTCTGTGGCTGCAGAAGGAACAGACAGATGGGATTTGACTGTGCGGTCTGCAGGTCAGACGTGTGTTGTACTGTAGACATGCAATCACACGCAATGAAGTGTGCATGAACTAACACACAACCTGACTGCATACTTGCCATGTATTTCATTTCATTGATTCGTCGCAACATCTTTGGGGGAAGGGCAAAACAATGCTGTAACATGCAACTTTTATTTTAAGGAAATTGCTTCCACATGGTTCTCATCCTACAACATTATATATTATTAAAGGACACATATTATGCAAAACTTAAACATGGGCTTTTAACCATGTTCTAACGTTGTTCCCTCATCAGAAACATACCTGGAGTAGCATTTAGCTTCATTCACGACAGTCCAAAAACGGTCTCCTCTGCAGCTCTGCGATTACTGACGTTTCTTTGATAACTGACGTAGCGCTGACGTAGCGCTGACGTAGCTCTGACGTAGCTCTGAGAGTCTTCTGTGCTGTTTTTAAGTCCGTTAAACATCGCCAGACTCACTCCGTGCTTTTCTGTTGTCTTATGATGATCAGTAAAACGGCATGCCGGGACCAGGATGTAAGTCAACAGAGTGTTCTATGAAGTGTGTATTTTAAACTGTTGAGTGGTGGGGCCAACTACTGGCTGCAAGGGAGAAATGTGCTGAGACCCAAATGTAAACGTTTTCTTTTTTAGTTCTAAAACCTGAGATGCCAAACTTAAAAGCATGTTTAAAGGCTAATACCAATACAAATAATGCATACTATTTTCCATTTAAATGCATATGGTACGCATGATATGATATATAATTTTTTTTTAAACAAATGGTTGCTTTTACAAAATACGGCATGGTGTAAAGGCTAGAAGAAATAAAAGTCAAGAATATATCCTTTAATTTATCCTAAAACTATATAGGGTCCATGCATATGTTACCTTTCCTTGTCTTATTCATTTCTGAGGGTCGGGGATCAAGGACGGTCTCGACTAGCTTCCTCCACAGACTCCGTTGCCTTGCCACGGATGTGCACATTTGCATATTTCTAAATGCCACTTTTTTGTTCTGACCCCCTTTTTGACAACCACCATTGTATATGACAGCTCAAAATGATTGCGAATATTGGGAGGAAAAAAAATACCGTAGGATTTGTACCCTTTTAAAAGCCCCAAAATATATCTACCCCCCTCATCTTAATTGGATTAGCTTGAATGGTTTTTAATTGGACACACTTTAATAGGGTCAGTATTTGAAAGAAAGAGACATTCAAAATAATCCCTGACTTCCTGTCTAATAATTAAATGTATGGTTGTGAGTGAACAGACGTGTGGCGTGGGACGGAGTTGCTTTGTATCAGAAGTGAGCATTTCTGTGTATGTTTCGAACAATAAACATCTACGTTGAGGGAAACTTGAGCCTACTCAATGTTGTAAACTCCCCAGTTTTAATCACTTCCACATGGGGCACATTCTGACCCTGCTCCTGCCTCTGCACCCTGCTCACCAGCCTGCTTAAACAAACTCATCTGTAAACTGACTTCTTATGCCAAGCAAACTTGTATTAAGCTATTTTTATGAATGTATAGAAACATTATTCTCTCTGATTTAACCCTTTGATATTGGGTTAAACCTGTTATTCATTTAGCTGTATTTATGCCTGCCAAGTTACTTAGTGCCTAAATTGCCATGTGGTGGATTCCTTTCCAGGGTATAAAGCTGATGGCCAAAAATTTTGTTTCTGCTCTACCCCAGAAATACTTTGATAACTCTGAGTGATTATTCATATTTCCTAAAAAGTGCAAAATCAAGTCTGCCTTAGTAACCGCCTGAATTGCTTGGCTTGTGCTATTCTTTGTGCCAATTTACTTGATTTTTGAGACGAACAAAACAAATATACAAAGTGGCTTTGTGGGGCCCAAGCATAACAAATGTTTTCTTCATGAATAAAATGTAAATTGTACTTGGAATATGCATTTTATAATAAGGCTGATCTCAGTAATTCACAAAAAGTATTTCATAGTTTGTGGTGCTGTGAGACCTGGCTAAAATATTTCCAGTTTATCTGCAGCTTTTTCTGCAATTATTTCACTTCTCTGCGCCTCATAATATTTCTGTACATAATAAGTTCTGTGCATCGATAAACGGGAAACGGCTAATGTTAATGTGCGCTTGTCGGCTCAAAAAAAGTTACAACCACTGGAAATACAGCGGTTTATCACAAAAAGAGAAATTATTATTTTCTATTTCTATCTGTTGTTTGTGGCTTTGTTTTCATCTGATTCTGCATTATCTCTTGTCCAATCATCTCGCTCTGTAGTGTGTAGCGCCTCCTCAGCTAAAGCACCAGGAGCCAAAAGAGAGCCGGACTGCTTCGGAAGCTCCAAGTGTCCACTTTAATTGGATCGCTCAAGAGGCCCGGTGTGGTTCACCTAAGACAGTGGAAAAACTTTAGAACCGTACCGATCTGTTCCAAAGCGGACCAATGGAAACGAGCCTTAAAAGTTTACTCCCATTTTTGTACTCTTTGCTTTATGACTTTTATCGCAAAGTTTACATTAACATTTTTCCTCAGTGGTTCTAGTGAAGTGTTTGTGGGAGGCCCCTTCCTCCTTCCCTTAGCATGAGGGTTATCTGAGGACTGCTCTGATTGCAGCGTCGTCCAGATGGCCGCGTTCTGTGTGTCTGTCTCCGCTGATGCTACCTGTGTCCTGCGCATAATCACTCCACCCCTTCTCTTGTCGACTAGCCCACTTTCCTACCATCTGTTTACCTCTGCTCAATGCTTCATGTCTGTCTAATATTGCCGCCATACGTCTTCCAAGCCAGTTATTTTATTTTTACTGAACTAATGGCATTCCAATACAAATGGTTTATTTAGTCTGTTTTGCTTTGACAACTTGCACTGTACCTTGTGGCCTTGGCTTTGATTTCCTGACCATCTGTGGAGTTCGCTGGTTCTACCCGTCTGTAGTTTGGTTGCTGTTTTAACCTTTGCTAAAACACATGCAGTATTGCAATCCCAACAGCTATCACTTCTGTGGCATTGCATGAACCGTCAAAAGTTGCAGACAAATTCTGGGACAATAAAGTGAGTTTGTCCATCTTCATCTAACAAATTTTAAACCATTTTATAAAAGGCCTTTGGATAATGTATCCAATGGCCAACTACAATAATGTATTATTATATTCTGTCTCTTAATCGGTTTACCTGGTATTTGTTGTTCCTGTACTGCAGTGACTAATAGTACATATTTGCTTGTAACTAATATTTGTAAACGGCCTCATTTTGGAAGTAATAATGGTCTTAAGGTTCTTAATGTATCTCCTACACATTTTAAGCTCTTGAAAAGTTGGCCTGTCACAATATTTTTTTCTGTGGGAAACCTTTTTTTAAATATACTACCATTTGAACAGGAGATGCTAATGAACTACTATTTTTTTTTTTTTTTCATTAGCATCTCCTGGTCAAATGGTAGTATAAAATGTATCATCCTACTATTAAACTTGTTTCCACAGTCTATTGAATTAACAACATGGACTTCAGTAACATATGTTCTGTGACATATGTTCTTAAAAAACATGAACCTGAGACCTTTAGTTTATTTATTCATTTTTTACAATATGGTTCGTACGAAAGGGTTTACTGGCATTATCCTGCTTTAGGGTGCCATGGTGATACTTTCTGCATATCGCACTTAGAAAATTTGTTACGTGAGCCTTGATGGAAAGCAGAGATTGTTGTCGGAGGAGGAGATGATGGGTGATGCTTTGGAGTTGGAACTTAATGTTACACATGCGGCCAAACCTGCTCGGAAGAATGTGTGTGGTCTGATGTCACCGCTCACACACGCAGCCGGTTTCTGTTGTTATACTGCACGGGCCAGCTTTGGTTTCTGTCTTCCTAAACGTGCGCAATACTTTGATCTTCCATCACATCTCCATCAGTATCTTGGTCAATTCTTGTTAGAATCAGAGATCAGAATCAATCGAAAGAGTTTATTGCCATTGTCAATTAACAAAAATTCACAAACATAGGAACTTGTCTCGGCCTCTAAGGTGCAACATAAAACACTGAGCAATAATAAAACAACATATATTCAATCAAAAAAGGGCATGCATTAAGAAACAATTTAAAATTTACGTATACAACAAAAATAAAAATAGGCATTTCTATGGTACACAAGAGTTTATAGTTATATTTAGCAGTTTGAGTGCAGAAAGTGACAGTGCAGTGAGTGTGAGGATATTAGATTGCAGATTAAAGTGACAGGCTTCAAAACGCCACTCGAGTTTCAATAGTTTCATAATTTGACATGGTATCTCCTCTTCTTGTGATTCCAAATTTTTACACGCAATCATTTAGAAAAATGCTGATCGCATTATTGACTTTGCTTTTTGACGTATATGAAAAGCTGGGGCGGTGACACATAGTGGGCTGGTAGTTAGCCATCCCACCCCAACATGCTGCAGCAAATCAGCAGGTCAGTGTTGTGTATGCTTGTTTGTAGACAATCATCAACGGTGCGCATGATGAGATTTGCGTTGAAGGGACAGAAAAACACTAAAAGTCACACAGGACAGACTTTGTGCTGGCAACGTTGGTTTACGTGTAGGCATCAGTACTTTGGTCTTGCAATGTGTTTTTAAATGTATAGGTTCAGCTAGTGGTAGTATTCCTTCTTGTAATGTCATTTTTCTAAAATACATTTTAGCTAGTCCTTGTGGTAATAGTGCAGTTGTATGTCGTAATCTGTAGTCATCGTGGTGATCGTTGATGGTGGACTGGTTGAGCATATTTAAGAGTTGGTAATTTTTACTTGAGTATCTACTTACTTGATAACTGGAACCAAGTGTATGATCAATTTTTTATTTTATTTTTTTTTCTTTTCTTTTTATTGAATATTTCACACACATTCTTCATTCTAACCAGCCTTCCAAAGTGAATTGCTGACATGACAACTTCTAGATTTTGTGATTAACCTCCAATTCCAAGTCACAATCATGTTTGTCCCTCGTATCTATTTTTGTCCTGAACGATTTAAACTATAAATATTAGTTCTCTCATCCTTTTTGATATTATATACACTTCTTTGGAATTGAACGCACTGCATGTAGAAGTTATGTCCACTTTGGTGTGTCAGGCTGAACAGCTGCTTTGTCCCAGAGGAGGCTGGAGCCATATCTGCCTTATGTGCCTTTGATTTAGCAAAATAGCTGGTCCCTTGTCTCAAGGATGAGCATGGAAAATAAACTGCAAGTTTTATGAAACATTGCCAATTCTAAACAGTGTAATTTCAATTTTCCAAGTGAAGATTTTTCATAATGCTAAAAATTTTTATAATTTTTCGTTGGTCCATTCTTCATGACCCGGCAGTTTTACAGGCTTTCTCTGATTTTAACTGGATTTCAAAATGCAGGTGAACGCAGAACCGTCAATTGGGGTAGATCATAATTCAAATTTGTTCTTGAGAGGCATTCAATTGCACTTGTCAAGTAAAAGCCAGGAAATTCTTAGTGTTCTCGACGAGAAGACACAAATAATGATCAAACGCACTAGTGTTTCATGGTTTTGGTCCGCTAAAGGTTTGATAGTCAAAAGTAGTTTCTATTTGTTTTATGATGTTAGCAGATACAAAGTGCTAAATTAATGCTTCACTATATAAGTTGTCTGATGGAGGGTCTTTCACCACCTTGTCTCCATGGAGTTATTACTTTGCCTAAAATTTTTCCTTTTAGCTCAAGATCTGGAGATTGGAGAGTGACTATTGGTCCTGACATAGTTGCACTGAAGGGATGGGTCAAATGCAGAGGACATGTCTCTACAAGCATGTGGCGGACGTAACACAGTGCTCCTTTAAGATAAAGGAAGACTCTCCTGAACGTTGGAGCCTTGCTTACCTGCTTGTAGAGTTGGACAAGAGTGGTCTGACAGGTTCTATGGAGAATTTGGACTATAATTGGGCAAGAAGCATATTCTGAGTTCCACTGTGTTCACGTGAATGTCCTGAGTGTGTCTGGGGGCTGCCTCTATATGTCAGATGTGTTGCATTTCTTCAGTGAGGTCACTCGGTCATCGTACATGAAAGTGCACGCTGATGTCGTGTAGGATGAATAGATAATTGTTCCCAGTGCACAAGTTCTGGAGTGCTGAACTAATGGAGACTTGATGACTTGTAAGAATCTGGGGGGAGTGATGTAATGCAAAAAGAGGTGGTAATAGAAGAATACACACTTTGTCACGGTCCAGTTTTTAAGATCTAATAAGGAAAGCCTTGAGTTCGCAAAATGTTAATGCCTTCTGCTTGCGTGAGGCAGAATGTAGCTCGCGCAGTATTTAAAATGTGCAGAATCTTGTATGACGCTACATTTACTAAAGCATCCGTCACATCTCGTCGCAGCTGTAGTTGCTATGTTACACCGGCATATCTGGGGGGGCTTGATGGATTCTTTGAGTGGCTTTCATTGATTTGATCATAAGTGTAGTATAGACACAAGTGTACATTTTATCGCAACACAAAGATTCAGTTGATCTTGTCAAGGGGTTAAGAGTGTTAATTTTGGGGGGGAAATTGATTAAACTTTCCATACAGACTTATAATTTCTCATGTAACGTACTGAATATTTCTTGAAAACTGAAAGTAGACATTCTTGGCGATCTTGTTTTATATGTAGGCCTTATGCTGCAGCAAAAAAATCCCTCTTTCCCGAAATATGGAGCAGCATTAAGCGGCCAACTTGTAGAAATGATGGACATGAATATAAGAAAGGAGTAAACCAGGATTAAACTACATCTGGATATTCCTACAGGTCTGGTCAAAATGGCTGCCAACAATCGTGATATCTAGAGCTGCAACGATTACTCACGATAAATCGAATAATTCGATTACAAAAAAGCTTCGGATTATTATTATATTGCTTCGATGATTCGTTAATTTACAATATTTAATTAAAAACATGTGAACTCTGTGGCGCAACGGAACGACTTGTGGCGCTTTTGTTTCACCACGGAGCTTGTTCCGCTCTGACGAAGGCGCGACAAGAAGAGGCGGGTGCGTGTTTAAAGAGACTTTAAAGAGTTTTGATGAAGTGAAAAGTGCCATGGATCTATTATAATAATCCCAGCTGCAACTCTAACACCGCAATCTAGCTCCGCCCACCCCAGCCCGCGGCCGTCGACCCCACCGCGGACCCCCGCGCTCCCCCACTCAACAACTCATTGCTTCACCAGTCACAGTCGTGACTATATAACAGCCAATGCACATGGAAACAGCAGGAGGACCGCGTTATGTTAGAATAATCTGTTGTGAACAGAAAGTCCGAGACGCGGAGGCCAAAGTCACACGGAAGCCAAAAAACGCAAAAACGACAAAATGCTCAAAACGCCAGGACCCCGGCCACCCAACATAACGTTTAACAATGTCTTATTTTAAGTGATGTGACAGATGCCACTGTAACTGTTTACAATCATATGACAAGCTTAATTAAGTCCTTATATATATTCCTTTTATACAAACAGAATGTTGGACTGAAGTGAAATAAGT
>BJKM01000030.1:0-190000 GCA_015082035.1 Chaenogobius annularis | reverse complement strand
ATCTGAGTGCAGTCGACCAAATACCACTCCTCCCTGTTGTACTGCATGTAATATTCCTCGGGACACTCCCTTTCATTTCTCCCAAATGTTCCCCAGTATTATCTCTCTGCTGGGAACAGCGGAACTCTTAGAAATTCCTCCAAAGGGTTGAACACATTTTTATTGCTACAGTTCAGCGTGCGTGTGTGTGTGTGTGTGTGTTGTGTGTGTGTGTGTGTGTGTTGTTATGGCTCTCCACCAGCTTGGTGTTAAACAGTGAAAAGACAATATTTGGTAGAGGAAGGATAGATAACATTGTGTTCTTCAAGCGATGTTATCATAGTCAAATTACAAGTAGAAAATCTTACGACAATTCTTTTACTAAATACATTCATCACTACTGCAACTTTTATTCTTTAATTTCACCATTATCCTACTCTTTTCCCTGGATGTCTCTTCTTTTCATCTGACATCCGGTAGTCAGTGCAGTGGTCAAAGTGTCTTGCCCAAAGACACAAAGGCAATCATTTGAACCTGGTTTGAACATGCACCATCCAGTTGGTCCAGAACAGCCTGTGTGAATCTGAGTCTTTTGTCAGAAAACAGTTCACGTCGTACTCTTTTGCTTCTAGATTTGTCATAGATATCAATACCCTGATAATTGACATCAACAATATACCAATCAATTATTTATTTGGAGCTTGGTTTTCACAAATGATCTCTTAAACACAGTAAATTTGAAAAAGAAAACAACTAAATCCAGTACTAAAATGATCATCAAAATCTGTATATTTCATCTATATTTCCTTATAGAGTCCAAATCAAGTTTGAAATGTGAGTATCTTGACAACAGCAGCCCCTGTCTGCATTCTGCCTTGGCCGCAGTGGGGGGAGTGTTTGTAGAAGTTGACTAATTATTGTAATATGGGATACGGTGCCTGGCTCTCACTCACTCTATCACTGTCTCTCTGCTGCAGCACCGCCCTTCACTGTTTTCACTCCTGTGGGATCCAAGGCCAAATCGTTCAGTTTGTCCACTCCTCGTGTTTGTTTTGCCTGCGTTATGTCATCTGGTTAGGTTTTCCCACAATCGTTCCCCTGCAGGCTTTCATCGTAACGGCTCGCTATCGACTTCAAATTTGGTTAGGAGGAATAAGGGCTGCATGCTGTGGAGTTATGAAATCTGGTGTCCCGCGCTCCTGTAAGGATGGAAGAAAGCTTACAATGGTTGTTTTTCTCCTCAATAAAAATGGCTTGGAGCAATTTGCTGTTCTTGCATTTTGCCTTAGGCTTTCTACTGACTTTCCCCATGGTCCTAATTGGTTGCTGTTGAGATTTCCCATTGATATTTTCTTAATAATGTATGCAATTGTTTCTCTTCGTGGTATCATGGCATTCTAGAATCTACGTTTTGGGCTCTGATTGAGCTGTATGAAGTTAAAGCCCATGTCCTTATTCCCCTTTATAGGGTATAATATAAAATCAACAATTTGTGAACATATTTATTATTTTTTGTCTTAAACCTGGAAGTATGGCTGGATTTGTTTATGTCTGTTACTAATCCCTCTCTTCAGTCCATTTCAAAATGATGCACCTATTTCACCAGGTTTTTAAATGTATGCATGTGACGTGAAGAATCGTAAACAGAAATGGGGAAAGGAGCAATCTGTCACCCATTTACCACAACATCCTCAGACCTAAAGGGCTTCAGTCAGGGCTGGACCTGGGCTGGCTGGACCTGGGCTGGACCTGGGCTGGACCTGGGCTTGACCTGGGCTTGACCTGGGCTGGACCTGGGCTGGACCTGGGCTGGACCCGGACTGAACCCGGACTGAACCCGGACTGAACCCGGACTGAACGCGGACTGAACGCGGACTGAACGCGGACTGAACGCGGACTGAACGCGGACTGAACGCGGACTGAACGCGGACTGAACGCGGACTGAACGCGGACTGAACGCGGACTGAACGCGGACTGAACGCGGACTGAACGCGGACTGAACGCGGACTGAACCCGGACTGATTTGGTTTTGTCTTCCATGTCCTTAGTCTAAACATTTATGTATATTTACATATAAACTGATCAATCACCAGCAGTCCCCTGTCACTCAAACGTCCTCTAAACATGGACTGAAGTTTCTCTGGTGGATTTCAGGAGTTAGCCACACCTCACTGCATTCAGCCCATTCTATGAGCTGTCACTGATTGAAACTCATTTGCATATAAATGCAGCATTAATTCTCTTCTCTTTTAATTGCACTTGAGTAAGGACAAATGGCAGAAGTGACGTTTTCAAGTCATCTCTGCTCTTTGACCCTCAGCGAGACTCTTAAGCACAAAAAAGAGTGTTTAGTCATTTCACTATCCGTTTGTGCGTGATATTTTTGGGCAGATTTGTTGTTGTCTTGAGCTTGCAGTTCTTGGTCCATTAAAGTCCATGGAGCCACCAACAGAGACACTTGTATCCATAGTCCTCCCTTCCCCTCACAGTCCTTCCTGGCCCTCTCTCTGACTCATATCCTCTCACATTCCTTCTTCCCTGTGCAGCATTTCCTTTATGTGTGCGTTTTGTTTTTTCAGCTATATAATTTTATTGAACTAATTTTGAAAACTCAATTATTAAGCACAATAACGGAATAATATTATATTTTGTAGGGTTTTATAATTGTGATATTACACTTTTGTTATCCATGTAAACAAATTATGTTTGTCCTATACATTATTTTTAATCATTACCTGTTTAGAACAAATTATATCAATTCCGAGGGAATATGTGGATTCAAGTGTTTAAAACAACACAAGTATGCTCTATGAATAACGTCACCTTGACAGTTTGATTATTAAGTTTTATTGTCCCTGTAACAGAATCTGCATTTGACCCAACGTTCAAGTGCTGCTGAGGAAATCTGCCAGGAGCATTGGGGACCCAGCGAGACTTGGTCAGGTCTATCTTAGCTGGAGGGTTTTTCCTGCATGATTTATATAAGTAAGACTTTAGGGATGGGACGAGACACAATTGCCATAAGACGTAAGATTGGGTCTATAAGAAAAAAAATACGATTTTAACATCATTTATAAAATAGAATAAAATAGTGCCGTTTTGTTCTCAATTTTGACCTCATCATTTTTATTTGTTTAATGTAATATTTTCGCTATGATTATTTCATGCTGTAACTGAGCTGCACTTACCATTTTTTTATTTTCATGTAAACAAACCTAGTGAAACATGGACAAAGCAGAGGGCAACAGATCGATATTCAATACAGTGAATTATTCAGATGGTTGCATTTAGCAGACGTGTGATTGTGCTACCACACCTTTATTCACACTGGGATCTTTAATGTTGGGTCAATTTCAAACCAAGTTATTTGTAAACAAGTGTATAATGTTGAGAATTAAAGCACTACTAATATTAATATGGGCACACAAAGCCTGCGGGCCAAATACGAAGCCTGAGGGCCAACAGGGTCTGTATTTTGCTCCCCGTCATAGTTTGAGTTGTTGACATAGTGCTTGGCCAACCTTTTTCAAAAATCGTATTTTTGGAAAAGATATTGAGCATTTCTTCAACTGCTTTCTGCTTAAATAAAGTAAAGTTTATTGCAGACCCTCTTAAATTGATTTTAATGCAGCAGAGAGTTGTCCAGATTCCAAATGGGCATTAAAAACGCGAAAGCTATACACATATTTTTTACCCTATAGCGTATTAGATTTGTTTTTGGCACTAACACAGAGCAATGTTTTAAATTCTGGCATAAAGTCAATTATTGAGCACCGCAGCCCAAATGGATGGTCTCTCTTGTATTCATCTTCACACTTGAGACGTAATGGCCGCTGTTTGTAATGAGCAGCTTCTTCCTGACAAGCTGTGGCAGGAAGTGTGACAGTGGCTGACCCCTCACAGTTTGAGCTCGTCTCTCCAGAAGACGCTCATCCACGTGTTAAATGAAGCCTCTCAGTTAGCCAATCATCACCGCCCATCCTCTTTCTATGCACAGTTACAAGGACATTTGGTAAGGAGTGCTAACGATATGCAATAGGCCCATTCCTCGCCTTCTGAGACAGTGATAAATGGTGCACTATTTCTGAGTAGGCAAAAACCAGCGTCCCAGTTTTGGGGCACATTAATTGCATCACTTACAAATGCTTTTTAACAACGTGAGACTTTTTTGTGGATTTTGTGAGTTTATTTTAAGTAGTGGGAGTCTGATTTCTGGATTCTCAGATATTGGCAGTAAGAGTGCAAGCAATTGTAATAACTTTTGGGAGTTGTAGCCATGGTAAAGGCAGCCAAGTCCACAGTATAGTCATAGAAGTGTAGTTTTAGAAGAACTTGAAGGTACATTTTGGGTCAGTGTTCGATGCTGGGTTAGTGTTGAAGAAGCTTTGGCACTTGTAGTAAAAGGCATTTATGTAAACTTCACTTAAAGCTGAGGTATCTGATTTCCAAAACCGGAAGTAATAAAATCTAACTAGGTCCTAACATAGCATAGCTTTAGAACAGCTTTTTTCAGATGGCGAAGTGAAACTGTGGGTGGTCACTCAAGCACAACCACATTGGAAGTTTTGTGGAAGTGTGTGTTTTTTTATTTATAAAAAATTCCACGTAAAAATGAGACTTGAGACCCAAGAGGCGACCCCACTTACAGGTAGAATGCATGTTTTTAAGGTCTTTTTGTGCAGTAAAAACACACAAATTTTAAAGTTTGAAAATAATTCTGTAAAACAGAGCACCCACCAAGTAAAGCTACATAGTGCACCTTTAACGCATTCTAACATTGCTGCATTTTTAAAATTCTTTCTTACCTTATGCCTTTGGGTCAGGCCAAGCTTCTGCACTCGCCCTTACCTCTGTTTATTAACACAAATGCCACATGGTTTATTGTCTTTAGAGCTTTAGACGGCACCATCAACACCAGAAGCCTGCCCTGCACACGATTAAAACCGCCAATTTCCACCAGCTCATCTCACTTTCTCATCTGCTGGCCCCAGACCTGCCAGGACCGGCTCACACGCTGGTCTAGGGTTATCAAGGCGAGATTGTGTTACACTGAAAGGATTTTTGAGCTAAATTCCACTTTTCACAAACACAAAATAACGAGCATTTAAGCTGTGGTGTGTTTCTCTGTTTGCAATCATGAAATAAAAAGAAATGTAACGTTTTTTGTCTACATTTATTATTTTCATGTTACATTTCTAACAAGATCCTTCTGTTTTCTCTTTCCTTCATTGTTCTGCCTGCCACGATGTGCCATTAACTTGACGCTTCATTCACTTCAATCCCTCAATCAGGTAAGCAAAAACAGTCACACTACACACACAGTATAATCTTAATCATGATGAATAGGAAGTGTTCAAAAGAAATGATATTGTGAAAGAGTTACTTATGTTCTGGATGAAACCCGAGGCCTACTAACCCACTTGTGAGGAGTAAATAGCTGGATGTCACACGGTAAGGATTAAGTTGATCCCTGATGTTTTCTGTGGATTGGTAAAACTATGGCCCCTTTTCCCCAGCTCTCGTTTTATGGCCACACGATCCCTTGAGCCAGCGTAAGTCTGTGTGTCACTGTTTCCAACTGACATTTAGTGCATTTTCCATTCTACTTGTGTGATCTGCTGAAATTGCATAACTGCTGTCGAAAAGATCCAGAAGTTGCAAACGTTCTGCAGAGGGATACACTTGGATAAACTGTGCTAGTCGTTTGCAAAGATTGTATTGGAGAATGGGAAGAATGTTTCCAGAGTGTATTGTTTGATCCACTTGGAGCCTTATAGATTATGCAGTGTGTGCAGAGCAAAGAAAAAACAAAAAACTCCCCCAAAGCTTTTGTTATGAATTTAGTATTGATGGATAGATATAGTTTGTCTTGAAAGCCGAATTAATGGGGAACTTTATGTAACTTTTCTAATGGAGGGTCTGCAATTTACGTGTCATTAAACATGGAGACAAGCAGGTGACGACACAAGTTACAAGTCAGATCTGTGGGTAAGCGAGCCAGCTCACGGTATGTTTTCAAAATATATTTGAGCAATAAAACACCTGCAATTGAATAAATACAGGATAGGTACTGTAACTTCATGCCAGACTGTGGAATGGTGGTATCACGATACTAAATTTCAAATTCTGTTTCAATATTAAGGAACAGGCTAGATAACTATACTGATTTTATATTACAATGTTTTTTGTTTTTTTTTATTAAAAAAAATAAATAAAAAAATTACAAATACAAAACAGTAACAATAATGAGGACAACAAGAACAAAAACAGCCATAGACAGAGAACAATACAGACATTAGACAATTACAATGTTCAGAAAAATAACTTTTCTAGAATAGAAGAAAAGAATGTTATTTTCTACCGTAATTACTAGATAATTTCACGATTACTCGAACACTGTTCATGATACTAGTTTTGGTATTGTTTAGTATCTTCGTACTCGACAAGTTTGTTGCAGATCCCTGAGAAATCAGTGCATTATTCTCAGAGTTCAGATGGGCATGATTAACAGGTGGATTAGCCAATCAGGGAAAGGCATGGATCGTCGGTACCGAAACGAACATGGTTGCTTACCAGGCAAAAGAATGGAACAAAATATCATAGGGCCTGATGACCAATGAACTCGTCCGTTTCACATGCATCACGAAAATAAACTAATCTGATCTCACAGTACCGTTTGAGTTTGGCTCGAGGTGCAACAGAATCAGAATCAGATCAGAGGGGGTGGTGACCAGACTCACTCTTCGTAATGAACTGAAGAAGTGTGTACTCTGAATCCCAGGCAATGTGGCGGCCCCTCCACCAGAAAACTTCTGTAGTGCACCTCAAATCACGTTTTTGTTTCGTTTTTGTAATTGTAACTAGTCTCCATTATAAAGTAAATGTGACAGTTTATCAGTATATCCCGAGCAGAGTATTTATACACTCTCTTCTAAATTTTTATTTGGACGTCTAATGTTGCAGCCTTTATGTAACATCTCTCTTGCCGTTCTTTTCTTGTGGTCAGTGAGCACTTTATATATGCGGAAATGGGCTGTGTAATGAGTAGCCTGTGTGTACAAATGAAACATTTACCTGGGACGTCCTGAAGGAGACCCTGCGTGTTGTGTCCACTCAGCACATTCCCTGTGTGGGTATGCGCAGGCGCGCGTGTGTGTGTGTGTATGTGCGCGTTTGTGCGGGGCGTGGGGCACATCTGTGGCACACTGACTGCTCTGGAGCTCTGCCAGGACTCATGCTTTTCCTCCCACACCCTCTCCCCTCCCCCCGCTCAACCCCACTCTTCCCCTGTGACTGCGCTTTCTGCATTTAGTCTGCTGTTTCGGTTTAAATTTCCATGTCTATTCAACTGAAAGATGCAGTATCACAGCTAAGGACTTTAATATTTTTTGTCCTTGTATCAATGCATTTCCGAAGATAATCATTTCTCGGTCAAGGTTTACAAGCTAATTAGAACTCAGAGTGAGCTGAAGAACAGAACTCAAGTAATCTTTGCCCCCAAAACCTGTCACCACCTTTGTCCCTGTCTACAGCAGGTCAAAGAGGCAAATATTTGTGAGCGGGGGCTGGGATGCGTTCAGGGGCACCAAAACATTGTAGCTATACCGGTAATTTTGGCAAACATCGATAGGCAACACCTCTGTTATGTTGAGCATTTGATTTAAAGACATGAACTGCGTTGCTCACAAGTAATGTTCTCTCCACAGCGCAAATAAATACATCGAGGGTTTTTAATTTCACTTTTCAACGCAATCACCAAATGCAAAATAACATGTGCCGATCCGGGGGTTGAGGGGTGGGAAGTGAGTGATATAACAATTTTCTTGAAGCCAGATCACAATTTACAGCAATATATGTAAACTCGGTGTGTTCATTTGACCTTACTAGTCTTCTGCTTCTTCTGAAAGTTCACAATTAGATTTTTATCACAGTATTTCCCAGCCATGGTTTGTCATATCCGCCACAGACGGACTTCTCCAGATGTGTTGTTGGGATCTTTGAGATTCAAACCACGACACCTCAATCGTAGTTCCTGGCTTTGAATTGGACTGAATAGGCCAGTAATTCAGTTTTCCTGGCGAACATGTAAACGTAGTGAGTGAGAATGTACTTTTTGTGGCTGTCCTAAATCTGTATAAATGGAAAAGGATTTCTTCAGGTACAGTATTTGGCTGAGTTAATGCTGCATCAGACTTTTCTGGTGAGGGGTTTGCAACCTGCCTGATATTGTTTAGCCTGGAATGTGTATTTTTTAAATATACTAATTATACTTACCAAATCTATGCAGGCTTTGGACAGTTTGGACCATAGATGCACAACTTTACTGGCTGGTGGTGTGTGTGGAACGCCAGCTCAAATGACAGTACATGTCAGCGATTAGTCGTTTTTTTCTCCCTGCTTTGCATACATTCAAACGTGACGAGCCTTGGGTTTACCTGTATAAGAAGTTATCACCAGGTCTGGAAATCCTTTTGAAGGATGAAGCCTATAACTTGAACATATACATATTTTAAATTAGTATACATAATTAATCATAACGCTACATGGAACAGTTGATACCTTTCAGTATGTTTGAAAGGGAGTAGGCAGAAGTCCAATCTTTTTAATACCTACCCTGAAGTTCATAAGCACATTTCTGTCTCACTCTTCTTCAGACACATTTAAGTCCAGAAATTAGTACATAAATTATTAAAAATCAAAAGCCCAGTATAATACATTATCAAAAAGTGAATTATAATATACAATAAAGTCCTCATTTACAATATACCACACAAAAAAACGTATATACCATAGTAAATCCATAGTGATATTATTTTCCCTTTAGTCTATTAAATCATAATAATGATAATAATAATGATAATAATAATGATGATGATAATGATAATAATAATAACAACAATAACAATTATTATTATTATTATGATTATGATTATTAATAATAATAATAATAATAATAATAATACAGCAGCGCTTAGTTAATTCTTAAGACCGTTTACTTTTGCACTACAGAACTTCCTAACAGCAGCTTTAAACGCTCTTCCGCTGTTGCGCATCTGACACAGTTAAGCATCACACGTGGTCCACATGGCACGCTTGCACACACCCAGATGCAGAAAAACCCAACTATGCGTGCTTGAATTCTGCTCAGTCATTTTGTACGTGCGTGTCACTTAACTGCGCTGTGAAGTTGCTCTGCACGGTCGGCTGAGCCTCATGCTGTGCTGCCAGGATAGCCCACATAAGTCAGGGTTAAGGATGCTTCTGTTCTCACACAGGCTGCACTCTGCTCACGGACATATGCACGTGAGTCATGGGTGTAGAGAGGCCGGAGTACATTGTGCACTAATTGACATAGTTTATTCATATGGATGGCTCGCAAGCTGCGCAGTCTGTTTGAACGTGAGTGTTGTGATGCTCGCGGTGCTATCCCTGGCCAATGTCATGCCAAGAATCAGATTTGCAAAGCTGCAGCATGCCAAAATAAGTCTTTCTTTATTTTCTGATATGAATTTAACTCAACTTTTCATTTTAGTGCACCACTACATCAAAAATATACAACCATAATGTGATTGAATAGGGCTGCAATGATTGATCAGAATAATCATGACTAGTTGACCATTAAAAATAGGATATTTTTTTCATAATCCGTCTTGTTATCTGGACTGTAGAAAAGACGACGGCTTTATTAAATACAAATGTTTCAATAAAATTGTAATCAATAATTAACTTTATTACTAAATATTCTCTGTCTAGAATCTTCATGTTTCAACAATTTTTTTTATTAAAATGTATTTCAAAAGTAGAAGGCCAGTAAAATAAACGATTATCACTGACTAGTCGACTACTAAAGTAATCATTAAGTGCAACTCTATAATGGAAGGATTTCTGTTCTCACATTCCGATCTCAAAATGTAAAATGTGTCATTTAAAACAACTATTCTTGAACAGAAATTATTGTCATCCACTCAAAAAGCCACATCAATTCATGCACCAATCTTGAGAAAGCATAGACTAAAGTTAAGAGAGCCAGATCAAAATGAGATTAAATGCACAATCCATGAACATGAAAAGGTCAGTTTGCAGTAGAAAGCTGTATTCAGATCAGGGCTGCAAGATATATCGCAATCAAATCAAAATTTCAATTTACAAATCGCAAGGACTGCAATCATTTATCTTATGTGATTTCCTTTTCAAACAACAAAATAAAGGCATTAAAAAAAGGTAAATAAATATAATTTAACGATAATAATGATAATAATAATTAAATTATATATTACATTAGTATGAACTGTTTTAAATATGAGCAAAAATGTATGCCACAACCTGAATTTACCACTTGTACTACAGCGCACCTGCTGGTCAAAAGCCGACACTACAGCTGTATTGCTGTGTGATTCTCTGTCTGGCCTCAAGTCAGCTGTTAGGAGAAGCTGCACTGGATGATGCTGCTGACCCAGAAACAGCTGTAGATGTAAACGCGCAGTGACTGATGCCCCACTAGCCTACAAACCCCACAACACCAGTCCACACCATCGGTTTAAGGCTTTAATAGAAGAACTATTGCATTCACAGATCATTTTGCTTTCAGATATTCTCTCTTCTGATTAACACGGTGCTTTTTGTGCATTGAAGTGTGTGCCCTTGTTCTAAAATTAGTCCAGTGAGCAGATGTGGTGTGTTCATTTAGCCTGTTTCTTCTGGGTGTGTGCTGCCAAACACATTACTGTGCATGAGACGCCGAGCAGTGTGTGGCTGTATGTTCACGCAGCATCTTGAGCGCGCCTTGACTCAGCAGAGGACAGAAGTGGGCGACAACGGGCAGAAGTGGGTCAGCCGTGCCCACCTCAGGCTCTAGGGAGACGGCGTGATGGACAGATGAGAAGTGATGGATGAATTCTGGATGGTTACCAATAAGAAAAGTTACGTTATGGGTGTTTTGTGAGCAGGTAAAAAGCTGCCCGGACATTAAGAGGTTTAATGGCTCAACATTATAATAAGGCTATCAATAAATTATTTAGTATTCAGTATTATTTCTTTTTTACTTTGACAGTTTTAAATACATTATCAATTGAATGTTGAAATATGGCCAATGAATGCTTCTAGATAGACAATATATATATGCATAAAGTGTATTACTGATGAAAATAACAAATTGCGTATATATTTTTTGACATTTTGATTTAATATTGTTGCTTTATTTGTTTTATATAAAGGTATTTTTGTGTGTTCAGTTAACAATTACGATAATCCCAACAAAAAAAAGAGGAATTTTTGTAATCATTGACTAGTTATAAATTAGTTAATCATTGCTGCCCTAATACATATTTTGAATTCTTATTAATATAAACATAGCAATTTCTAAAAACTTTATCAAGGTATGTAAAGATGAATAGGAAAGCATGCTCCCTCTCTGTCAAAACTAATTTGTACACAAACTAACTCATAGTGAACCTGATGGCAAATAGAAGTATATAATGAAGTAGTCACAGTCACAGTGGTCACAGTATATACAATTTTTACGGTGGAAAAAAAGTCTGCTTGTATGCACTGATCATTTTAATGTCTCAAGTATAGACCAATAACAAAGTCTGTTTATTTAAATATTTAGCATATTTTAGGTGAGAGAGAGTCTGATCCGCAAAACTTTCCAAATATCACCAGCAAAACAGCCCCATCTCTTTAGTGAGAGTGCACATTTTTGCTCACTTCATTCTGTCCCTCATCGTGATCCTGACTGACATGTGCCCCCTGGTGGTGGATTTAATGAGCTTGCCATGGGCTCAGTGACCAGAGAGGCTGCTGTTGTCAACCCAGCCTAATCAGAGACTAAAATAACACTCTTTTCCCCTATAGCTGCCTGTTTTTTTCTTTTTTGCCAAGCTTGCTTTTACTTGTTGCATGGAGAGGTGGGGAGTATATTGAAATCGAAATGTTGATAATATTTTGAATATTGTTTTGAAGATATGGAACATTTGAATGTCTAGTGTAGTGTTTATTTGAAAAATGCTACAAAATGATCCGTTATGTTTTTCACCTATCAAATAAGGGTTTAAGGTGATATTTCTGCGCTTTTGTGATTAATTTGACAGTTTTTTCATAATGGTCTGACAATTAAACCTCTACTTATATCTTAAAATCCCCAGTATGTAACTTTTAAGACAAAAAATGTATGGTTTTTTGGGTTGTTTTTATTGCACTGAAAAATTTTGAAAAACATGCTTCCTTACGGCTCGCATCTCCACAAACCTGACTCAGCCTGAAGGAAGGGCGTTCTTCTGCTTGTTTCCATCGAAACGTACCTCTGGCTACAATGATCCACAAAATGTTCCAAAATATGGTTTTAACTTTCTACGTTGCATAAAGACATGTTTTAACTAATTTCTGTTTGATTGCCATAATGTCTATTATCAGGATACAAAAAAAAAACATATATAATATAATGTAATATATATATATTTTTTTATATTTTGTCAATATTGCCCACCCCTATAGCATACTATAATTTTGACATAAATTCTTTGCAACTCCACAATTCTCTGCACATTTCTATACGCTTTAACCTGTGTGTCATCTTATTTAGATCAAATATGTCGTTCGCTCACTCCGGGATGTGCCAGTGGTTGCTGTGAGCAGTGGTTGGTCTGTCGGCACAGTTGTTCACGTGGGCTTGGGGGGGGGGGCTTAGCACCATGCCTCTGATTACATCCCAGCAGTGGTTCATTTATCATGCAGCTAACTGGAAAAAAGACGCCCACGAGAAAGGACGGTCATTCTTCTCCCTCTGCAATGTAAAACCCCAATGATGAAGTGTTATGCTTAGTTAAATATATAGCAATAGTATGCCATGTATTTGAATCAGTTTTAAGGTAATTTTTTCAAGGAATACAAGTGTAATACATTTGTGATGATGATGGATGAGATGATGATGATGTGATGATGATGAATATAAGATCACTTGACATGATTGCATATCACTCTGTTTACCGATCCTAACCTAGATTGCAATTAATCAAATTATTATCAAAAGTAATGACATAAGCCCTGTTTATTTGTTTTCTAAAGAAACATTGATATATTTATATTATTGTTTTTAAAAATCAGTGATCCATACAATGTTTTTGTTGTTGCTGCTGTTTTCCTACAAAAGACAAGACCCATCACAAAGTTGATAAGCCCTGTCTGGTTATGACTCTGGCTCTGCTTTATAATGGCTTTGGCTCTTGCTGTCATAATAAAAACATCACATTTAACTTCTGCTTTCAAGGTTAATTTCCAAGTAAATGCCTGAGAGACACGATGCATTCCCTTTTCACTCTCCATCCCTACCATTTCATGAAACCATTGACTGGAAACTGCCTCTTCATGGCTCAATCAGTCGAGTAGAAAAAGATCATTTGTGAATTAACGTGTGTGGACGAGTGTGGTGCGGCCGATCGTCGCAGTGTTTGTATCAAAATTCTTCCAAAATCTCCTAACATCCATTGTCAGTACATTACACATTTCCCTGTTCTTTGTTTCAACATGGCTTTTGTTTTTGTAACACCTACATGGTCCAGAAGGGGGCGGCAGATTGTGTCCTAGCCTGCTTTTGACCATTCCCACCTTCCTCACAGCCAGAGCCTCTTTTGGCAGCTGTTGCTATGGATACAGGGGCTCTGCTAGTGCTGTCATGCACACCACATCTCACAGCAGTACAGAGGCTAGTATTGTGATCACATGGCTAGTAGCTACGTGCACTCTTCACACACACTTGGCTTTAATCTTATTTTAAGTCTTCAAAAACTATAAAGAGTTCCTGTTGTTCATTTTGGCGATGGTGCTTAGGTACGTATTTGGAAGTAGCTAGTACACACTAAAGAAACCTAATACGTCGTTAGTGTATTCAGAAACTAATACAATAAGACACTAATATACTGTATTATTATGGGCTTTGCATTATCATGTCTTTGCATAAAATGGCACTAAATGGCCCGGTTTAGACCCACTTTGGCATTTCTGTGTACTAACTAGAATGTTAACCGTACAGTGCTCAGCTTGTTTTAATCAATTAGCTTGTGATTTCCCTTTATAATCTGATTAAGCAGAGCAGTGGATGGACTGCTCACTTAAGAGATGATTACCTCAGACATGAACCGACGGCAAACGGTCACATGGACAAATGGGTGAACTCTACTACAGTATGTTAAGAAAGGATGTCCCTTCTAGCCCCATTTCAACAACGGAATGAATACGTTATCATTCCATTGGGATATTAAATTAATTGTTTTTGAATGGTGCCACTTTTTCTTTTAGTTTAGTAAATATTTGATTGGGATTGAGAGGATTTATATGGACCACAGCAGAAAGGGGAAAGCATGGAGTGAGTTAGCCAGACTTTTGGTTGTGACTGGACATTTAAATCTGTGTATGGATGTCAGGAGGTTAATCAATAATTGTGATAATTCAGGAACCAAAATATAATGTCCATCTATAGTCCAAAACATTGACCGAAATGTAAATATATTTTTTTATCTGGTTGTTATGGTCATATTTAACTTGATTTTGTCTTTCAGAAGGTTCAATATTGTAAAGCCGGTCACAAACTTGAGGCTCAGTAACATGTTAGACCACAGGAAAGGAAGAAAATAAAACATTAAAATAAGTTGTTCGGACGTAACAGTCTCAATAATCATGAATAATCGTTAAATCGTAATAGATTTCTCACAATAATTGTAACACTAATCGTGACATCCCTAGTCTGTGGTCGACCAAGAATGTCTTTAGTCGACTACAGCCCCCTTTAATGTGACAGTCAGAAGGCAACCAAACATTTGGCGTAAGACTGTGTTCTCTGGAGAAGCCCCAGATATTTTAAAACGTTCCCTACATTGTCGTAAAACATGGCAATAAACTACATTATGTTGTTAACTTTCTATAAAATTATTATTATTATTATTATTGTTGTACAAAACCAGATCTACTATTTCTGTTATCAATAAAACAATAATATACACAGTACATCTCGCAAATCGTGGTCTCCTCATGCCTATGCATCCTGCCAGTGCTTTAGTGGTCAGACTAAAGACTTTCTTAATATAGAAAGCTTACAACCGCTTCATTTCTATATCACCATACGGTACAGAATTTCATAAAGACGATCACAGTTGCTTATCAATGACGTGTGTGAGTTCTATCCCAATCAGCAGGAAGGGTCGGCCTGTGCTCTCTCGTGCTCTTTCTTTCACATCGGGCTCCAGACTACCCAGCGAGTGGAAGATTGGGTTTCAGCTCTGCTTTTTCCACGCTGTGACTACAAATGTCCGCTGGCTGTGGAGGGTCCAGTGGTGCTGCGCCTGCCTCTGCATGTCTGAGCAGGGCTGCGGCGGCTGCCTGATCACTACCAGAACTGGCGCCTATAGATTCTGGACGTTTGTCTTCACATTCTTTCCAATTGAATTACGATCTATGAATTAACTGACTTAATAGAGTACAACCGTGCGATTGAATGATATCTTAAAAACACAACTTTGGTTATATATTGCTAGAAGAACTTTTGGTTTCATCCTATCGGGCCACACCATAAACCAATCAAACCCATATTGAATCTTTGACATCAGTTTCTACTAAAAATGCCATTTCGGTCCACACTAAAGGCCCAGTACAGATCTAATGGAGCTGAATAAAAACATTTACATTTGTTTTCAGATTAAAAACCACCAGTCCAAGTTGTTCTTTCAACCTTTTGCGCTCACTTCCAACTACTCACGTATATGTTATAAACATTTTTTTTATTGTAAATGGTCCCGTTCTGCCAAACCGAAGGTGGGTGGATCTGACGCCATCAATGTTTATGTTTAGGCACGGGAATCGAACCGCCAACCTTCAGATCAGTGGACCACCAAACAAGTTCATCAACCGATTTACATTCGTGATACTTCGTCACTGAACATTTTCATTTTTGTTTGTTTTGTTTTTATATAGACTGGATATATGTTTTTCAGATCAAAACCCTCAGTCTTAGTTGCATAAGCTTTTTCAACTTTTCTCGTTTACTCCCCGCAACCAACTATTTTACCGACCAATTTGCATTCATAATTTTTCCTCCGAATATTTTCACGTTTTTTGATTAATTTATTTTTTTCTGGACGGGCTCTTTCCCGCTGAATTGCCCCTCCGCTCTGTTCCCCTTCTGTGGTGGATTGTGTGCCTCTCTCGTCAAACTGAGCTTGTTTTTTGGGGGCTCAGTGAAAATCTGAAACAGGTTGCCTGTGTTTGAGGGAGATGTCTTTTCTAATCATGTATCTGAAGAAGGATTTGTGGCTGATGGACCAGCACTACCTCCAGTCTCACGCTGTGGATTATTTTCACTCCACACAGAAAATACACACAAAAGTTAACATTTTGCAAAAGTTAAGATTTACTGTTATGCTAGAAATTAAAATAAATATTTAATGGAGGCAGTGTAGAAAAAAATTCAGTTTAGTCATCTGGACTCTGTTTTAGAAAAACAAAATGTTTCGACTCTCATCCAAGAGTCATTCTCAATCAGAGAAACAAGTCTGAGAACTCTTGTTTATATCCTACTCCGTGAAGCCCTGCCCACAGGGCGCGGACCTCCTGATAATGGCCCATTGAAACTAACTGGGATGGGCCTATTGTTCTATTGTTCCTGCCTCACCTTGAGTGCCTGTTTAGCATCAGAATGCCCAGGGCGTCTCCAGGGTTTCAGCAAACCATTATAAACAACTGGAAGATTGAATCTTAAACCTCCATTACAATTTCAGGAAGATTCTCTTTTTGAACAAAGATTGCCTCCTCAACTCCTCTTTCAAACCATCTTTTCTCCCTGCTCAGAATCTCCGCCTCACTGTTCTTCAATGGAGTGGTTTAGTGGCTTTGAGATGAGGATGCACAGCGCTCTGGGGTCCTGAACTCTGTTTCGTTGGTCCATTATCATGGTCCCGCCCTGTGGGCAGGGCTTTCACAGAGTAGGATATAAAACCTGAGTTTTCTGACTTGTTTCACAGATTGAGAATGACTCGAGTCCAGGTGACTACAAGTGAATATTTTTCTACAATGGAACACTCCTGGACGAATGAGGGATTACACCATATGTAGCTAATGGTGCAAGAAGATTAGTTGTAGTTGATTGGGAGATAGCTTTAGGTAGTGGTAAATAGTAGTTCTAAAGCAACTGGATAGTGGGCTATCAGGAGTATTGAGCCACTTTTCGACTGGTTCACTTTGAAGCAGAACAGGACAGTCTGAAAGTGTCCCACTGTCTTCAGTGAACCATACTCGCGTTTCATGGGTCGTGAGAGGACGAGCATCCCTAGTAGTCTGGCTCGCTTCGGCTCACGTCATGCTTTTTGAGCGAGATGATGCGAGAAATTTGTATTTCTGTTTATATCTGTTCACGTTTATTTAAATAAAATTATATTTCCAGTGCAGAATACATATGAAGTTAGCCAAACCCTATACATTACATTAAAACATGTTGTGTAGAGATGAGCAGAGCCAGAGAAGTGAAATTAATGCAGGAAAATATATCATGGTCGAGGGTTCAGGTGCAGCGTATGCCAGGCTCCATGTGCCACACATATTGCCAGGCTCTGACGATTTACTGTATGTCCTCCTTCTCTCTCATCCCCATTTCACCAACCTAATCCTTTGGCTACTGTCCTACTACCAAGTAAAATGTATTCAAATCTTTATCAACAAACAATTCAACAGTCTTTTTTAAATAGACTACTGTTGATAATTGAGTGAAGGTGCATTTTATTCTGATTATCTGTAGCCCCTATTGTAATTAGTCCAATTACAGAATGAGGGAGCCGAGCAGCAGTTAATGGGCTTATGGTGTGACTGAAGGGACAGACAGGCTTACTTAAAAGCTTAAGCTGAGGTAAGTCATGATCCATTTGACCTCTCAGGCATTGTCAGATTACTGTCGGAGCATTCACGCAATACTTGACCCCCTGATCGCAAAGGGTGATTAAACACTGTTTTTATGTTTTTATCATTTACTTTTGTGGAATGTAGCAACAGTGGTGATTACAATTATTATTATTTTTCTCTTTGTGACCGTTTTCTCAAAGCCCACTCGCAGTTATCTCTGTTGCCCGTCATACCAAGTCAGCTTCCAGAAATTGTTATGGCTTTTTAAGTTCCGCTTTTAAGACTGAAAAGCTTCCACGATTAAACCAAGACTAACCAGGACTAACCAGGACTAAAAGGGTACAAATCATTCTGAAATGATTCCTTAAACCATCTCATCACCCATTATTGCAGCTTTATCCAATACATAAAACAAATAAAACATGGTATTTGCTGTTTGTTATGACATGTTTTGACGTCACAAACGCTCCTATTGTATTTTAGAAAGAAGGAATGTTACATGTCAGTTGTGGTTAGTCCAGATTGCCTCGTGTGGTCTAGTAATTGGTATGTGTACAAAAATATTTGAGGTACGAGACTCCATCGTTTGGCTTGAGTATGAGCTGGTGACCTGTTGCGAGGATTACAACACGGTTACAAGTCCAGATGGGCCTGGGCCAGAACTGAAATCTCTCCAAGAAAGTGCTTGGACTGTGACACAAAAACAGGGGTGTGGAGTCTGCCTCAGATAGTTGTCTGCCGCAGCATTTAGTCACAGGTTACCAGTGTGGGGATGTCTGCCAAAAAGGTTTATGGAAACTAAATCTCACATCAGTCTTTACCAACTTCGTTTACGGTTGACTTTAAAATAATCGGACCACCTTGCACCTTTGAAAGGCACATATAATGTGACTTACAAGCGCACTTTTAACCATGTAGTTAAAGTTAATTTTGAGAGAATAACGTGTCGTGGGGTGTTTGGGGGCAGGCAAGAATCAATTCCATGTTTTTTCGACTCAAGGGGTAAAGTTATCAAACCCCCCCCTTTTTAGATGAGTGTTACATTGGGACCAGATAAGGATAGGAATGTGCAGCTTAAGAGGATAAATTGCATGTAAACTTTGAAAGTCTTGGTTTTGTATGTTCTAGAACATGTGCTGGTTATCATGGCAGTGGGATGTGCATGTTGTGCTTTGCATTGTCTGAATGTACAATTGGTGCTGTGCGATTCCATACTAACAGTCTCAATCATCTTATTAAACACATACGCACATCTTTCCAAACGTGCATACACACAGTTTCCATGGAAACAGGATCTGGGGCCTTTTATGACTGGTCGTTTGCTGGAAACAACCAAATCCTTCCAGCTTACCATGTAACAATATAGGGTAAATTATGTTTACCGACAAATTAAAGACAGTCAGTGATTTGTTTTGGTTTTTGTTTCCCTTTCTCTCCGTTCATATTTTGTAGTATTTATGTGGAGGTTTGCAATTTTTCAAACACATTTTCAAGCAGACACTCTCCAGCCTCTCTGCCCTTCAGTGGCCTAATGTGTGTCTGAGGTCCAGATGGCCGAGCAGTAGGAGGCTTGCTTCCCTGTAGAAGCCCTAGTGCTTGCAGTTTGAATGGTTATGGTGGGAGAGCACGCAGCCAGCCTCCCCTCCAAGTGACAATGGCAAGTGCACAATTTGTGGCTACACACTCAGCATCAAGCTTTGTTATGTTTTTTTTTTTTCTTTGAGGAACCAAAATAATGTTGCCGTTTCACACTGTGTAACATTGTTAGCAATTAAGGGTTTTTGGTTGTGTGAATATGCTCACTAAATGTTTTGTTTTTGTTTGTGTTCATAGGAAATAAGCTGAACAAAGACCTCAAACACTACCTAAGTTTGCGCTTCCAGAAGTCATCGCCTGATCACGAGTTGCAGCAGACCATCCGAGACAACCTCTACCGCCACGCTGTGCCTTGTGAGTACATAGTTTCTCCTGGTTTGGGCAGTGCACAGGACATGCCATGAACTCATTTCATGCATTTATAGAGCTCAGGATCAAACGTCAGAAACTGTGTTACAGGATTATGTGCCAAATGTCCATAGAGATGTTTACGCAAAAACACTATGAAGGGTAAATGAGGAGCCATGGGAAAACTTGACGCTGCTGGATCCTTGCTCACTAAATGTTTCACACTATAGTGTCAGAATACTTTTGAATCCACGCTAACTTTAGTATTTATCATCTTACCAGCCACACAGTAATGTTTAATAGGCTAATTGAAAAGCTGTGACAGTACAATCCCGTGCTCTATTGTCTAAACAGTCTAAAAGAGTAGACTATTTTATTTATTTTTAGAGCATGTCCCATGATTTAGATTGTATTGTCATGCACATGTAGAATACGCAGTAAAATTGTTTTTAATAGGACTAAAGCCCTCTTCTGAGATCCCCCCACTGTGATTAGTTAAATCTGCCTGTAAAACTTGGGAGCTCGACCAATATGAGGGAGTAGGGTAAAGTGTTTCCAAGATCTGACAAGCAGGTATAAGATTGATCAGTTCCATTTTAATTACTTATTTCCTCATCCTTGTCTGTGTACTCTTAAAAGAAGTTAATTTAATCCACTCTGCCACAATACCTGTAATAATAGAAAGTTTTGTAGTAATATCATTACTTAACCCTGAGGTGCTTCTTGAATAACCTAAAAGAGAAAGCAGTGTCCATACTTCTAGACTTTTCAAATTCTAGATGTAGAAACGTTCAAAGCCATTTGAACCATGGACATCAATGCTATTTTTGATGAGCTTCTGTATAATTAAGCTGTAATTACTTTTGCACAGTCAGTTAACTAAGAATCTGTGCCATAACAAGGTGCTAATTTTAAGTTGGAAACTTTTTTCTCTTTACTCCTTTAAGCGTAACGTTGCCAAGGTGACCTAATGCAGACTAGTTTTCAGACTGTTCAAGGAGTTGTCATGCAGTTTTGTTGTTTAAGAATACGCTTCTGTGCACCTTTCCAACACTTGGTTGCCATTAAAACAGGCTGTCTTTCTTTTTCCTTCTTTTTCCTCTCTTTTTCTTCGGACCAGGCATTTGTCATCTTCTTTTTTGCGGTTCCTCTATCTGCTTGTTCAGCATTCCCAATCTTTCTCTCCAAAATCCAGCTCTCATTTCTGATTCCCCCAATTCATGACATTGCACTGCTCCTACTTTGCTTCACTACTACTGCTGCTTGCCTGTCGTAATCCCTGCCTCTTCGCACCACTGAAGGAAGGCGGGACCGCTCTGTCTGTTTGCCATCCACCTGATTACAAAGCTGCTTTCTGTGTGAGCAGCCTTTCAGCATCTAGGCAAGTATAGCTCCATTCTTTGTGCTTTTTTTTTTGCAATGCAGTAGTTGTTGGAATGAGCGATGCTAGCCGGAGCCGCTGATGAATCGCGAGCTAGCCGTACAGACCGTCGGGTGAGTGGTATATAGGCTAAGAGGACGGCTGGTGGGCTAGCGGGGAGGCGGGGGCAGAAAATGGGGGTGGGGTGGACTTCAGGGTGCGAGAGGGGGCAAGTCAGTGGTGCAGAGAGGGGGCAAGAAGGGGATGGGTATATAGGCAGAGGCCCGGATGGAGTGATGCTAAACTCATTGGCTCTTGGATCTTACATGGCAGCTAGCAGAGACTAACATTAAACACTGCTTGTCTGACACATTTGCATATGCTCATGATATTCCCTCTGGCATGTGTAAACACCAGGGGCGATTGTATTTGCAGCCAGTCTGGTGATTTTTGATGACGTACTTGCATTGCACCCCTAGATGCAACTTGTTTGTTTTTGCCTCTCTCAATATCAAAGATGACAGACAAGGTAGAATTGTGTCATTTCTACAAGTAACGAGCTGATCTGAAAATACACAATGGTAGATGTAGAGATGAGAGCGAGAGGTGTTTCCTCTTGTTCACTGATGGGCTGTCAGTCATTCACCAGCATGTTCAAATGGGAGTCTGTTTTTGGAAGCTCTTTAGGACACGCTTAACAGCTCTACCTGTTCTACCTTTCTTGTAACTTTGCTAGTATTGGTGTAAAGTTTAAACAGTGGGTCAAAACTTTGCATCTGATAAACCTCAAACAATATTTTTCTTATTAAGATTATCAACATGCATATACATACGAAAATGCAGACTATCTAATATTGTATCACAACAAACAAAACTTTTTTGCGTCTTTGTTGTTTGATTATTAAAAAGGAACTTGGAACCAGTCACCATTAGCATGTTTTTGACTTTATGGAAAATCTAACAAGATTGTTATATCTACTTCGGCGCTCTAATGTAATACACCTGGAGCCTAATTTGCAGATGTGGCAGGTGCGGTGTTATTGAAAGTCTATGGCAGAGAAAGGTGCTATCCCTGCCCTCTCTCATGACCTCCTGCAGTTCCCACCAGCCCAAAAAAATCAAATTTTGTATAGGTGCAATGCACTGTGACCGAATGAATAATTTATGCAAATGTGTACTCTGTGCTTTGGAAACCTGATTTTGCACTCGATGTGTTGGAATGAACAGTTGGCTCATGGTCATTGGATGGCTACCAGTACAAGTCCTCTCGCCTCATAGCAAGAAGGTCCAGGGTTGATTTCAGCTGCGTGGAACTTTGAGTGTTATTTTGTCTTTGTCCCCTTTCATGTGCAAGCTAATCCTCTGGAAACTCTCATCAAACTAGAGCTGTTAGTGTTTTAGCTGATCAACATTTTATTGTCAACTATTATTATAATATTTAATTTTTGAGTATAAGCATCAATGAATAACAGCAGAAAAAAGAAGGCATGGAGTGAGTTGGCTGAAGATTTGGGAGTGAATCATGAGTTTAATCTTCCTTTTTACAAATTAAATACACTGTTTCCTAGTAATTTCCTTCTACTTTCAGTGCATTTGTGGTCTGTGAGTGCAGTTTGGGTCAGATACATGGACAGGACATCGTGATAGTTCATAGTTTTAGCTCTTTTGCCACGCCAACTCTTTAATCGACTTATCATTCGGCAGGCATGGTTTAGTGACGCAAGAATTTGTTTTGTTGACTACATTCCTGGACCAAACATGGCTCAAAATTCGAAGTCGGGTTCTGCTCCTTACAGTGGAGGGTATTCAGGATTGGTCAGTACACATTTTTCTTATTCAAATTAGAGCGTATCGTAACCTTTTTTGGTAAATTCACTGTTAGTTAGATTCCACCTGTAGTTCTAGATACATTATTCATTCATTGTTAACGCTGCTTGTTCGCAGCTTATTTTTCTGCAAGGCTGCCCAGTCCACACTTCTCCCTTTTCCAGTTGGCATGCTGTCCAAGATGACTTGCTCAGGACTGGCGACAACACAAAGAAACATGTTATGGGCTTCTTTGTAATCACATCAGTGTCCAGAGAGGTGTTAGTGGTGAGAGGGCTGGACAGGCAGAAAAAGAGGGGAGCAGGGGAAAACTGTGAGAGGAAAGGAGAGGTCGGTGGGGGGCATGTGGGTGCGTGCGAGACAGAAGACAGCGAGACAGCGACCCAGTCGAGTCAGCAAGATGCACAGGACCTAGTCAAGCTTAGTATTGTATGAGACGTGTGGATGCTGCTGCTTTTAGCCTAGCTCCCCGTTAGCTTAGCATCACAAGCCCAAGCGCTGCTGGACAGAGGACAGACGCACGAGAGGAGAAGGGGAGGGTGGATTGGACGAGGATTTCTGCACCGCTTCTCTACCACTCATCCACACCGGTTGAATTTTACCCCTCTTGTTTTTTTCCGCTGCTGCTTGGTTGACTGTATCATTCAGGAAAGCACAGACAGGAGGAGGAGAAGAAGGAAAAAGCCCTGGCCGCTCTGGCTCCGAGGTATGTTGTCGGGGTGGCTGTGATTTGATGGTTGGGGGTTGGGATGGAGAGGCAAGGCGGAAGGCGTCAGGCAGCAATGGAGGTGGCCGTGTGTTTGTCTCGGCCAGGTGTGCTTTTCCAGACTGTTGTATTGTCTAATAAAAGACAAACAGTATGTAGAGCTGAATTATATCTTGGAAGCCATTACCTCTACAACCAGATTGCTACCTTTTTACAGCTGGAGGATGCTAGCTTCTGCAATATATATACCCCTTTCTCACTGTTTGTGCCATCTCGCCTACCCCCCCTTTTTTTTCCTGCTATATTTGCCAGTCTGCTAGCTGCTTCATATCCGCCTCCCAGGGTAAACTATTTGTCTTCCATTTATATGTTGCTGTAGATAGTAGGTACATCACTCATGGTGCATTTTCTGGATGAAATAAAAAAGACAAAGGCCGGCTGTGTGTATGTATGTGCGGAGGGGGCATTTTAGGAGCAGGTTTCTGCCTGATTTAACTTTACTCTGCCCGGGGTCTTTTTGCTGTCCTTTTTATGCGTTTTAATCTTGCTTTTGGATGTCAGCAGCATGTGTCTGGTGCACTGACAAGAATCTGTGCCGTACTCCCAATATTGGCATGACGAGGATGCATTCAAGAAAGGAGGGATTGTAGCATGTCATAGAATAGGCCTGTTTTGGTGTCATTGTAGTGGAGCATGTAAAATCTCCACCTTGCTTTGCTGAGACAGATACACATCCAAAACTACAGCTGATAATTGAACAAAGCTGTAATGTTCTTTATTAAGAGTGGGACTAGGTTTAAAAAAAAAGAAAAAAAATACTGTAAGAAAATACACACAAGGCTAAACAAGAACTGTATTAAGAAAATTTAGGGACTGGAAAATGCTGGAATTCGCAGCCCGTGCTTTTGGTGGGATTAACCCTTTACTGGGACAGATGGCTCCATCCCCCTGCCGTGCTAACAGACCCCCCCTCTGTATTAGTGTGTATGTGTGTGTCCATGCGTGTGGTACACTCCCCCCAAAAATCAGTGCTGGCAAGACAACCCAGCCAAGATGGTGGACAGATCTGTTTGGGTTTGGGAATTTGATGACAGTCTGCTAGTCTCCCCTTTTTGTGTGTGTGTGTGTGTATGTGTGTGTGTGTGTGTGTGTGGTGAGAATGATTCAGGAAGTATCTTGTTGGAAAATGTGGACTTGCTGGCTAGCATGCCACCAGAGCATGTTTATTGTGGAGACTGAGGAAAATGCTTCTGCAATAGCTTGTTGGGATGCCGACAGCGGCCAGAATTCCAAGGCACTGAAAAAATAATCTTTGCTACATTTTCTCTTTGTCTCTTTTCATAACTTTTTTTTTTGAAAGTATTTTAATATATGATATTTCTGACATTTTGTTCTTGTTTTTTGTGGCTGCAAGAAGGTATAGAAAAATAAGATCAATATGGTAGTTCTTCGATGCACAAACTTGCCATGGCTTCAAAAGTTGCAAAATCGATATAGAATATTCTTGATATCGTTTGGTCTTTGCCACAGGATTGGGAAAGTCAAATTGTTACTTGTTTCCTGTGATGATCTTGCCTGGAATCTAGAATAGACACTTCTTAAATTCTTTACAAAGAGTGAGTCTGGTCACCACACCCTCCGTCGCGCTTTGAGCCAAATCTTACAGATATGTTTATTTCTGTGACGCGTCTATAATGTCTAACAAAATTAAACTTCTCTCACCTCATATGAACCTCATATGAACGGAGTTTTGTGCTTCGTTCATTGGTTCTGCAGAATATATGTTTTTCAGTCCCTTGTGATATTTTTTCCTTTCTTTTTTCCTCATTAGCAGCCATGTTTTGATGGGCCATGTGTATCCCTAATTGGCTAATCTACATGTCAATCACGCCCTCTGAACTTGTTGAGATGGAACCGGTGACCAGACTTGTATTGATCTTTATAAAAATACTGAAACATCCTGGATTTCCAGGCAAGTGCCGATCTGTCATTTTGTTTAAATCGTCAATTTCAGTTTCAGTTTCAGTTTAGTTTATTAGGACAATGTGCAGTTTCATTAAAAATATGTCTGCACCAGATTTAGCTTCAAGCTAATTTCCACAACAAGTATAAAGTGCAATACAAATATAAAGTGCTTATCTCACAGACCTCACAATCTAAAATACAGTACAATGAACAATAAGTGCAAATACAAATAACAATCTCCCAATCCTCTCTATAAAATACAGTACAATAAAACAATAAATGTTAACAAATACTAACTCAGTCCTCCACGAAGTCGGTATTGTATAATACATTACTTTCTTACTTATAAAAAGCCTCATACCTGATTTGTACTATTGTTTTGAGGGCCATTGCCCTCAAATCATCATTCAGCGCTTTAATGGACTTTTCGTCCTATTGGTCGACCTCCCATCATGCTCTGAGGGAGTGACAGGTGGCTTTAACCAATTGCAGTTAAGTGTGAACTCTCAGAGACAGCAGATCGCTTTTGTTACCTTGAAAATGCAACAAAAAGGTGCCGCTCGGTGGTTGACTGGACGCACCAAATGAGCAACCTTCCCGTGTACTGTCCTGTCTAGTGGAGCTTAGGGGTTAAGTGACGTACAAAAATTGTGACATTATAGAATTCTAGGCTGTTAGAAAGTCATGGATTTCAATACGCCACATATTGCTAACCCCTGCAATAACGGTTCTCTCCAATGATAAACAGAATGTATCATAGTTACTTGAGCAAAATATCAGTTTCTATTAAAGAGTCAATTAGTTTTGCTAAACCTGGGTGTCAAGGGATGGAAATCTAATGATGACTTTCCAAATTCAGAGCAATAATGAAGACTTATTGAATTGGTGTTCTTAATCACAATGGAATATGTCATCCTCGTCCCAATGCACAGAGAAAGCTCCAAGATAATATTGGAGTCTCCAGTACACAGACTTACCTCTACTGCCACATCATGTTCTCAGGTTTGAAAATAGTTTGGGGCACGTTGTACTTTCATATATTTTAATAAATTCTGAAGAGGCATTGTCGCTCCTTATGCTCGCTCGCTTGTGTTCCGTATTACTTTTCAGTTCCCAAATTCGACATTCTTGTGTGTTGAATGTGCTGTCACTGCTGATTTGAATGAGTTCACACTGAGGCGGCAGTGGCGTCTTACTTGCAGATAACACAGAAAGGCAGTCAGAGGTTTCGGATTCCGGTTTGGCTCAGCGTATTGTAAAGAAGCGCAGTTGTCCTCCAGTCAAAGCAGAAAGCATGAGCTATTATGCAGGGCCACACATGCAGTTGTCACAAATGCCAAAAAGCACTGGAGACAGAGAAAACGTGAATGAGCAGATCAGAGGCTGGGAGACGGGGGCATTAAGTTTCTTCAAATCCAAGAAGGGATGAGGGATAATGCCTCAAGATTAAAAGAGTTGTCAGTGTTACAGATTTGAAGTTGAGCCATCTTTGGGGAGGAAAGAAGCAAAATGTGTGACGTTTAAGGCAGTATAGACCAGCCTAGAATTCTTTTTGCCTCAAATATTGCGGTTTACTGTTCCCTGGCATGATATTCTAGTGGAGAAACAAAGCCTAAATTATGGAAGACTCTAATCTTCTGCGGGTACTGCTGTTGTTCTCAGTCAGTCTATAATTCACTTTTTCAATTGACTTTTCTCCCTAATGACCTCATGTATGCTCACAAGCAGATTTGCAATTCTATTAATAGAGCAATTATGAAAATCACCTCCACTAAACACATTCCCATGGCCTACTTCTCACTCGCAGTGCTGAACAATTAAAGGTGAACAATACAAACTTGCCCTAAAGCATGCGGCACAGTATGTTTTTTTTAGGTGCTGCAGAAAAAGCTGTAACTTTAAATTTGTACTAGTTTCAGCCAGGTGTGTTTCAAAATTAAACAAGTTCACTAACTCTTTATTATTGATATATTGTCAACAAATTTAGTTATCAAATGATAGTAACCTGGACTTTACACAAGAGTGCTGTGTAAGTGTGACATGTGCTGTGTAAGAGTATTGTTTTAGATTAACGGACTCAAGCGTCATCAAAAATCTCGTGAAGCCGTTCCTGCATGGAAGACCACCCCTGCTGTCTCACCTGCCTCCACCCCAGCACCACCTTTGCAGAGTTTATTTTTCTTTCAAGTTTTATTTTCACTACCACCAGTGTCTAGGCTCTGCGGGGAAGACTACTATCATATCCTGCCCTCAACCTAACCTGTGCTTCGCTCATCGTTCCCTGTCAGGGTCTAAGCACCAAACCTATATTTTTATATATCGTCGTTAATTATTTATCGTGCATTATTTTCTATCGCATATTCATTTGTCTCTCCAGGTTGAGAAATTCACAGGTCTGGATTAATCACAAAAATAATTGCTAGATTAATCAAGTAGCAAGATAATATACACTGCCTGTCTTTAAAAAAAAAAAAAAAAAAATAAGTGAGCAAGATAATATACACTGCCTGTCTTTAAAAAAAAAAAAAAAAGAATGTCGCCACTTGGAATCAACTAGGCTAATACAGTCCTCTCCTCCTACTAAATAACTTCTGCACAGGTGATGATCCTTCAGCTGCAACACAGTATTTAAACCCAACTGAAAAAAGACAACGTTTTGTCATGGAAAAGATGTCTGTGTGTTTGAGAAGAGTTAAATCATTGGCATCAAGCAGAGAAAACATCTAAGGAGAAGCAGAAACTATTCTACAACAGATCTGAACCCCAGTGAGAGTGTTTGGGATGAGCTTTGTGCATTGGTCAATCTCACATCATCAATATATGATCAACTGGTGAAAAGAATAATGCAACACTGGATGGAAATAAATCTTTCCATCCAATAAATATTGCAGAAGCTTAATGAAACTATGCCTCAGAATGTGCGCTGTAATCGAAGCTAAAGGCAGTCCTTTTTTTTGGACAGGCAGTGTATAAAGCTCAAATAGTTTGGGCTGACATATTTGACCTTTTACCGTGACATCAGCCTCCTATGCCTGCAGCATAGAGCAATGTTTAGTTTGGGCTGACCAGTGACCACAAATGAAATGCATGACATTTTCTTTGAACACTTTGGTGCAGCATTGGTTTAGTTCTTCAGAAGAAGGTCCTGCCCTAAACGGTTGTTGATTTGGAGAGGAAAGACTGTGGATACGTTAAAAAAATGATTGTTCCTCACACTTTGTGCTGTGCAATGTACTGACAGTAACTGAAGCTATAGACAATGTAATTCTGTCAACTGGGACGAAAAAATTAAGAGTGAAGACTTTTTGCCACTCATCCAAGTAGCTTTTTCAGTTCCTCTGCCTTATATCTGTCTGAAGGAAGTGCTAACTGCTCTGAAACTAGTTAGTTTACAGTCAGAAGTATCTGTTGTTAAGTCTTTTGAACTACTCTAAAGTGTGAACTGTCACCTGAGTCATATTTAGCATAATTGTTCATGCTCCTAATGGGTCATCCTATTCCTATTAGCATACTCTGATTAGCTCTTTTGTTCCCTTTGTTTCGGTTTGGGCCTGAGAATATGGTGTATATGGTGTGACAGGATGTACCTTAGACCCCCATTTCTGTTCAGAGTGGCGAAATGTTTTCAAATTTAAAACTTTTGGCCAGTTGATAGAATAATGTTGTTTTTTTCCCCTACTGGAACCTACCTGACCGACTGCGTGCCTACACAGACGACGGTAACTGAATGCACAGTCATTTCATATCATATAACATGATCTTTTTAAAAAATAATTGTATTTATCGTTCAAAAAGCTGTTAAATAACAAATCTGTAGGCTCATTTATCAAATACTCCATCTAGACCTAGCATGCAAACATAAAGTGTCACTGTTTGCTGTGGAACCAGACTAACTTGTCGGTCACATGCTGCCGTCATCTACTGTCCACATGCTCAGCACATCGTGTTTAGAACAAAGGAAACGTCAAACTGCTTCTGCCAGAATTTTAAATAATTGCCTGAAACTATTTACGGTAGCCTGTTTTTTTTGGAAATCCAAGGGGTAAGACAATGATATTATTATAAGCCTTTTAGATTTAGTGTTTTTATCAGATCTGTTTAGTAACATTCTTGTACTGCAAAAAAGAAACTACACATGAAGCTTTCTTTTCTTTTATGAACCTTTTCTTTTCTACAGGTATAGTCAAAGAATATAATCAAATATTACATTCCGCTTTTTCCTTAACTGTCTTTTGGCACGCTCTGTGTATGTATCTTCAGACTAAGGAGCTTCGGGCAGAGTATGACGTCCTCCTCCTCAAATACTGGAAGTCATAGTAATTAGTGGCTGTGGTACTTTGAACTTGGAGTGTTAGACAGACTTCATTGATCCACAAGGAGCTTTTCGCAAAACCATGCCCACTTGCCTGGCGATCACGCTATGAACAGGATGGAAAGGCAATTTTGGATTTGTTTTTATGCTCTCTTAATATCGTTTGAGGAAGCTATCACCAACACCAGACGGCTTTAGAGCTATTGTTATGTACACGCTTTTCCCCCCCGAACTTTGGGCTTGTTGTGGAGTGCGCAAGAAGAGGAGAAAGCGCTCCAACAATATGAAGGATGTCTTTCTGTCTGGCTCATTGGACGGCTTTTTTACTCGAGACAAAACGGTTAAGTTTGAGGACAACTGTCTGAAACCTGTGACTGAATCTACTGAAGATTCCAGCCTTGGCCATGGAGCAGGACCCCCTCTTATCCTAGTGCAGGGAGTTAAATGTAGGTCAGACGGAGCTAAAATACAGGGGCAAGCTTGGAGGAGATGTGCTCTTTGGGTGCTTGATTGCTCTGGGGGAATTTTGGCTTAAAATATGGTCAGAATTCTAAAACAAGAGGATTGGAATGCAGCGCTGTGGTTTTATGTAAAGTGGTGTTATTTTCTTGCATTTTAGGAGTCGCCAAATGTTTTAAAGTTGCACTATGTAACTTTCCCTGTGGAGCTTCTGCCACCTGCGACCCACGATGAAGATGCTTTAGCTTTGCCTGGAGAATGTTCCAAAGTAAAGCATTAGTTTGTTTCATTACAGTGCTTTTATTGTTCAAAAACTGGCATCCTTCCTATGAACAGGGTCATCTCTCCATAGAGCTGACCTGTATCTTGGCATTGGTCACCTGCACCTCTCTATGGAGATATACATGTTTAATGCCTTACTGTGCACTATTGGCAATAACATCTTCCCCGTTTCATATATTTTTATAGATGTACAAATTAATATAATGCTCATTTAGACAAAAGTATTAAACATATGTGCTCACCTTTGATTTTTATGCAGAATTTTTAAGTTTTTTTATAAAACAGACCTTGAGTGAGTAAACAAATGTGAAGAGCATTATAAAATAATGAATCTATAAAATCTTCATGGAGACAAGCAGACGGACCCCAGAAAAGTTACACAGTGGACCTTTTTAAGTTGGACTGCAACTAAAATTCTATAAATCTATTAATCTGGCAATTATTATTTTGATTTGTTGTTTGAAAAGCCTCTGAACATGAGATTGTTTACAAAATGTGAAATTTTTAGATTAAGCTAACGATTTGCACGTCGAGAACATAGAATATATACTTACAAAAGATCAGTCACATGCCGCTCTGTGGTGGAGTGAACAGCTTGGTCTGGACCAACACAAACCAAACGTGTCAGCGGCTTTTGCTTTTAGTTTGCTGTGGTTGTGTTCATCTCGAGACTGTTGAACCATAGGACAAATACGCCAAAGTTGCAAAATCAAATGAAGTCGAAGGGCATTTTCTCAGATGTTGACATGATTGCCATTTGCAAATGATCTGTAATGCTTTGTATACATCTAAAAGGGCTTATTATTGCCGAAATAAATTACATTTGGTTTCAGTTGGAGATCGGGTGTCTTCATACTTGTCTTGAGAGACGAAATACTTGCCTTTGAATAGCTCTAATTTCAGAACTTCTATTTCAGACTCTATCATTAGAAAGAAATTGGATGAGATCTAGTTTTTTTTTTAGACACTTTCAGCAGTCTGAGTCAACAAGTGTTTTGCCATGGATGCCAGGGCTGCAAGATTACCGGTAATCAAAATTGCAATTTGAATGGACGCAATTAGCAAATCGCAAAGGCTGCAGTAGTTGAAGGACCATAATTTCCTCCACACACAACAAATAGTAAGCATAAAAACTGCTAACCCTGTAGTTTCGAACTGTACAAACATGTAATTCTTGTATCGGTTTGTCAGTCTTTCTTGTCTTTTTTGTCGATGAAAGGTGAACTCTAAACAAAATCCTATTGATTTAAAAAAAAAATGCAGCTCTAATCGCAGTCGCAATACTTGTCTTTTGCCTCAGTCATGGTTTGTTGTTTTATGTCAGCTCCAACTTTAACCGAACTGCAGACCTGAAGCAAACTAACATTAAACTATATAGCTTTGCACTAGAAGTTGTGGTTTTCCTTTTCCAGATTAATCGTTTTTTGCAAGCATACTGAATTGTTGGGGCACTTTTGTGGTGAATTACTCCAACCGTTTATAATGATGTCAGAGATGGTAAAACTGAGCTGAGGGACTGACACACAATCTCAGGCTCCAAATAGAGTTTCCCCCTTTAAAAAGACAGCACAGTACTGTATTATTAAAACGCCGTTCACCCATATGGGATGTTGTTGTTGATTGCGCTCAGTGGAATGACAGGAGAAGAGACATTTACTATTGATTCTGTCCATGAGTGAGTGACGATGCGGACGGACGAGGAAGGCCAAGGTCAGAGGGAGGGTTGTGACTGGCTATCGGATATCGATTTGGGTGTAACATGGTCACAGGGTTTCTGATGTGTTTGGGGAACTGTGCATTGAAAAACATTACATTTAACGTCTGTAACATAGGATAACATCATTGCTTGTGGATTAGATTATTATATTTATATATATAAACATATCGTGAATGTTGTTTTGAAGATACTCAAAATTTTAACATTGAGTATATAATTTATAGTAAAAGATGCTACAAAAAGACCTGAGTTATGTTAATTTATGTTGTAAACTTTAAAATAAGGCTTTAAGGCTATATTTTTGGCATTTTTGTGAATGATTTGACCAATATTTCAGAATTGCATGATAATTAAACTCAAATGCAAAAGTTTAAAATCTACAGTAGTATTGGGCAACTTAAAATTTTGCAAGTACACCCATTTAAAAAGTTAAGAGAGGTTTGTAATTTTCATCATAGGTGCACATCAAGCATGAGACAGAATGTAAAAAAAATAAAAATCCAGGAATCACATTGCATGATTTTTAAACAATTTATTTGTGAAAAGTTACTTTTAATACTTTGTAATGTAGTCTTGGTTGGCAATGACAGAGGTCAAACGGTTCCTGTAGTTCTTGACCAGGTCTACACACACTTTAGTTGGTATTTTGGCCCACTCCTCTGCACAGATCTTCTCTAGAGCTGTGATGTTTGAGGGCTGTCGTTTGGCAACATGGAGTTTCAACTCCATCCACAGGTTTTCGATTGGGTTGAGGTCTGGAGACTCGCTAGGCCACTCCAGAACCTTGATATGCTTTTTACGGAGCCACTCCTTGGTTTTCCTGGCTGTGTGCTTTGGATCGTTATCATGCTGGAAGACCCAGCCATGTTTCATCTTCAATTCTCTGACAGAGGGAAGGAGGTTTTTACCCAAAATGTCACAATACATGGCCCCATTCATCTTGCATTGCATTGATGCTTTCCATTGGGGATGCTTTCCATTGGGGATGCTTTCCTGTCCCTTTGGCAGAAAAGCATCCCCAAAGCATGATGTTTCCACCCCCATGCTTCACAGTAGGTATGGTGTTCTTTGGACGCAACGCAGCATTCTTCTTCCTCCAAACACGGCGAGTGGTGTTTAAACCAAACAGTTAAATTTTTGTCTCATCTGACCACATCACATTCTCCCAATCCTCCTCTGGATCGTCCAGATGGTTTAGCAAATTTCAGACTGGCCTTTACATAATTTTTGTGTAGTAGGGGAACCTTTTGGGCAATACAGGATTTCACCTCATGACGACGTAGTATGTTACTTATTGCCATCTTTGTGACAGTGGTCCCAGCTGTCTTCAAATCATGGACCAGTTCCACCCGTATAGTTCTGGGCTTCTCCTCACTGTTCTCAGGATCATTTGAACCCCACGAGGTTAGATCTTGAATGGAGCCCCACTCCGAGGGAGATTGTCAGTGATGTCATACTTCTTCCATTTTCTAATAATGTTTCCAACTGTTGATCTTTTCTCAGAGTTATTTACCAATTGCAGTTTGACTCATCCCAGCTTTTTGCAGTTGTACAATTTTATCTCTGGTGTCTTTGTGAAGGTCTCTGGTCATGGTGAAGACTGGAGTCTGACAGTTTGAAGGTGTGTGCAGGTGTCTCTTATGCATCTAATCAGTTCAAACATGTGCCATTCATACTGTTAATGATGGAGGCTGGAATAACTTCTTTAAAAGCAAGTGACTGGTCTGTGAGGGACAGAAGAGTCGTTTGTTTTCTAGTTGCCCAATACTTATTGGCCACCCATTTTCAAAAAATAAATTGTTAAAAAAAATCATACAATGTGATTTCCTGGATTTTTTTCTTTTACATTCTGTCTCTCACACTTGATGATAGGTACACATGAAAATTACAAACCTCTTATATTTCTCAATGGGTGAAATTGCACATTTTTAAGTTGCCCAATACTTATTGGCCCCACTGTATATGACAGGTCAGACACATATATTTCAGATTTCACTAAACATTTTGCATATTTGTCCCCAGTTTGACTATTTTTGTAAATTGAACATGAGCAGCAGATGTGACATAGTTGGAGTTAATTCCACAACTGTTACCTGGCAGCCATACTGTAAACGAGAACGAAAATCCATATAAATTACACAACAGTTATGATTTGACAAACAATAATGGCATATGAGATCTTTATTTTGTTGAATGATTTAAACCGTCAGAAAAGTGTATCAGTTACGTGCAAATTGTCTCTGCGTTTTCAATGGCACGTCGCCTTTTGATGACATCACAGAGGGATTCTGTTTTAGATCTCGCACAAATTCCTGTAAATTTAAACTCTTTTTAACATCAGCTGCTTTTGTGGACCAATTGCTCTCATCTACTCATTCATTTAAAAAAAAGGCGAAGTGAGACGGCAGTAGCAATACCTTCTTGTAAATATCACTTTCCTTTGGTGGTGGTACTTTTTTGCTTCGGATCTGTTTTGGTCCTGGTTTATTACAGTTGTTTTATCCGTTGAACGACAACGCTGAGAGTGAGCACTGACCAAAGATGCGGCGATGCTCTAATGGCACATTTAGTCCTAATCTGGTCACAGTGGGTGGTGCCCCGTGGCTGTTGTATAAAACAGGAGAGACACATGCACCGTTTTTACTGCCACAGGATTGGCTGTAGACCTTTCGAGCTGATCATTGTGATTGCCAAACTATTTCATTTGATTTAAATTTGATTAATCGCAGAGCCCTACTTGAAAGACAATTTTGAAATGTAAAATGGGTTCTTCAAGAGGTTTCACAGACTAATCATGAAAGACAGTGGGGAAAAAAAAGAAAGTACTAATTTAGAAGTGGTTTTCATTCAGTTTGTGGATTGAATTGTGTTTTTAAACATTTGTACAGCTTTTATATCAGGATTAAATCATTCTGCCGTTTTCATTTCATATGTTCTGATGATTTCTCCTTTCATGTATGTGCTCTGTCTCCTCTGCCCGGTGTCCACCCTCCTCTCCAGCAATAGAACATGTGAAAGCACTTTAAAGGCAGGGCTCAGCTCATTTTTATTATGTGCCAAAAGATGGATTATGCTAACACATGCTTGGTTTATTACGTCTCTCTTTTTCATTGCAAAGATCAAAATTTACATAGATTTATATTCTCAAAATATGCCATCAGCTTAACCCTATTTATAGCCATCCTATTCATTTTCTTTCATCATTATATGATTTTGATCATTCTGTGTATGTACCAAACTTTTACTGTAGTTTGTACGATATAATATAATATAAAAGCATAATGATAAGGAGATAAGTAAACTTAGTCTTGGTATAACTTTACATGTCGGACTAGCTTTACTGTCTGCCCACTGTTCTACTTTATAAACTGGATTTTATTTGGCCAAGAAACGACATAGTGTGAGATGTAGTATTCTATTTTCACCCCATAACAACTTATTTAATTGGATGGGCCCTGAAACAGTTAAAGAAGGCTCTGCCGGATTTATATACCATTGTCAAATCTTGAATGACAGAGTTTGAACTCTTTGCTGCAATTCAGACTAATTTCTCACTTTACATCCAGAGCCTTTGCAAGGATGAGTTTATAACTATGCTTTACTTTTACTTTAAGGGTCAAAAGAGAGTTTCAGCGAGCTAACAAATCCTACCAACTCCCACAACAATGCAGCCCACCAGAACGAAGCAAATGAGGCATAAAGGACTGTTAATATATATAGCCATGGTAACAGCTGCATCGTGTTTACTGTTCATTCTTCTAACTGTGGAATGTCAGAGCTCTGTGACTTTACGCTTCAGTGTAATCCCCATCAAGGTAAAAAAAAGATGAATGACAAAAAATAAAATAAAATTAAACGTCAAATTTTCATAGCTAAATATATTTTTCTGTTTGCAACAACAACAACAACAACCTATACCTACCTGTCTTGAAAACAGATTTATTTTTCCCTTGCACATGTTATTATAATCCTTGTAATAAATATAAATGAAAAAGTGTGAGTTTGGTGGTAAACCTATACCTAGTGGAGAATGGCTTGAAAAAAGGGTTGTTACCGGCTAAAAGTGCATTTTACCCTTTTTAAAAATGTTTAATACAGCTATTTTAATGTAAAATGCTGATCAGTTATAGTGGTAAATTCAAATCTAGTTGGAATCTAAGTCACTAGTCACAATGAGTGGAAGTAGAATTCCTCTTCTTAGTACCACCCTCCTGTTATAATTATTATACAAATGTTGATAAGGGATAATCAACACAGTTTGTCCTGGACTTGGACAAGCTGCAGATGTGAGAGAAATTGTCTCCTGTTAATGGTGTTGTGGACCTCACTGCCATGCAGAGGAGTGTGAACCAGAATGTTCTACTTTAACTAAATACGTTGAAGTAATCCAGTTTGGGACAGAAATCTTTCAAAATGACGTCCCCTCAATCCACACTCAGCACTTCTTGAACTTTAACCTGTAACATTTGTTCACTGACCTTATGCTGAAGTGTGTCTTTCAGACTGGTAACAGGCTCAACAGACCCCTGTGCCTGACCACACAGATTCCCATTGGATACTTATCTGTTCTATGGAACAGAACATTTAAACCTGTATGGCCCAATCTCACTCTAGGTCATCCTCCTTCCCCTTGTTCCTTGAGGTTGCCCTCATTTTCCCCTTGCTTTCTGAATACCACAATAGTATCTGCCTTTACAGTTCATAACCCTCAGTCCCTGTCACATCTTCCTAACCTCCTTCTTTACTAAATTTCAGCCTTACTGTAACATCCCTCCTCTTTGTCGCCTGCTTGGCAGATCTGTCGGCTCAACACCAATGTGAGCTGCGACCCAAATCAGTTTGACACTAACTCCTGCCTGTGTGATTCTGAACAGCACATGTAGGATTTCAATTAAAATATCTTTATATTAGTAATATGTCATAGGTCCCGATGCCAATATACAGCTGAATGATTTGCATATAGTTTCAGTAGAACAATGGTGTAGTTAGAGACTGAACAGTTCTGCAACACTCAACGTGGTCAAACCTACGAGACTGTAGTTATTTTGGCAGCAGCCCAGTCCCACATCCTCTGACTTCCTTTACTTTGGCCTCTCCTCCCTCACCTCTCTCTGAAAGGAACTTTTGTTACATGCCATATTGAATGAATTAACCATTTAGCGATTAATTGTCCTTACCACTGCATCCAGGGCAAGCAAAGGTTCAAGCTCTGTGGGAGGAGTAAAAACTAGTGTATCGGGTGCCGCTCAGTGGACATCCCCATTTCACTCTACACTGCCCTGTCCAATAAAGCATACGTGCCATAAAGTCCGTAAAATAAAGTGCAGTGTGAAGAGAAGTGACAGTTATTCAGTAAATATTATCAATGTTCTATGAAGTGGAAGTTGGTATTGTTAAATAAATTCGGAAATCCAAGCTTCTAACCTATAGTTTTGACGGTTGACAGCAGTTTTCTTTTCAGTCAAACTACTACCATCAAACTGAAAATTTACTTTTAAGGAGTGTATTTTCTGTTTCCTATTTTTATTTTCCCCCTATGGAGCTAAATTAGACTCTTTGACTTGCGTATATATGTTTTAGGGCATTGTAGATTTGTTTCGTTCATTGATTTGAACTTTTCCCAACAAATTATTTTTTAAAATTACATTAAAAATATATATATATTTTACTTGTCATACAAATATAATTGTGCCTTTTAGAGTCATAGCATATAGCGATGGTATACTATATATCGGATATTGGTGATATTGGAGGGTTTCCCCAGATAAATATCGGTTATCGACAACAGCAAAGCAAATATCGGATATCAGTATTGGCTTTAAAAAAAAAATATATATATATATTTTTAGCTGGTGGCGTCTCTTTCGCATCATGCGTGGCGTTATAAAGAACTTCTAACACGTTTAACCGCCTTCGTGCATCTCGTCTTCCCAGAGATGCTGCGTGTTCGTGTGGGTGTAGTACATGCTGCTTGAATAAGGAGTTTGCACACGTGTGATTTATTACCTCTGTCATTGCACATGGCTGCTGCAGGAGTTCCCCCAGCTCTTATCCCCCATCCATGTTTCTATTTTTACCCTCTTATACCCACCCACCGGAGGTTCACTGATTGGGAGATGAACAGATTAAAGAAAGAAAAGAAAAGCCCTCTCATGTTGCTATAGAAATGTGTGGAATATTAGGTATCTGTTTTGTTTCTGTATCATCTGCTGGGGTGTATCTCAGTTCATGCACACTAAGGCTCTGTAGAATTCATAGTACATAGCAGTAGACCACTGGATATTGATATTATTTTATCATAAAGTTAAAGTATGCTTTTCACACTATTTAAAAAAAGAAAATGCATTTGCTCTGGACAGACTGGATTATCTTGTATAAAATCTATTCATTACAATGTGAATGCTTCTTGTGCTCATTTATAGTTAGTAACATTATGGGTCTTCGTGTTGCATACATTTTATGATGTTGCTTGCAAACTCAAAATGCACAGTATTTGCACAATAACTGCTTTTGGAACTACCATTACTACTGGTCAAAGTGTAACAAACTGTGCTTTAATGCTGAAACATTGATAATGGCATAACATTTTATTGATCGGTTGGTTTATTTCCAGCTTACCTGAGTTGTGTTGTGTGTTGTATTGTACATGAGCATTGTGTGCAGTTTGCTCTGTAACTGACACTGAAAATGTCTTGGTATACATGTACAATGTAGTTACATACAAAATATCAGCTACATTCTAATGTCCATCATTTGTCCATGTGTCATATTTATTACAAATCTAATGTGCCAAATTGCAAAAGTGGCATTTATTTATTGACTACTAAAATTCTACAATAAACTAATAAGCTCACCACTATAAACGGCTAATTTTACATATGTAATTGAAATTGGGGGGCATTTTTAATATCATGCGGTCTTTGTTTACTAGAAACAATGTGGAAGACTAATGAAAAATGTTCACTTTGACTATCACATTCACAATTGCATCTGTCGTAAGCGATTTACCATTGACACCACTGCTACCAACTGTTAAGTCATTAAAGATGCCATGCTAAGCCACATTCACACACATTCTTAGCCAAACATATGGTAGGACCCCACCAAGGTGCTACTCTGACGCCTCACACTCTACCCTTGTGTGAAATCCCGTTTTAGACGCCAAAGCCAGCGATAGATTTAACTGCTCTGTCTCTCTGAATAAATCCTCTCCTCTGATTGGATGTCCAGGTACAACCCGCCCCCCTCGTAACGGAGAGGTACCCGGTGTGGACTACAACTTCCTGTCGGTGGAGGAGTTCTTGAAGTTGGAAAAGAGCGGGACCCTGCTGGAGACGGGCACATACGAAGGTGAGAGGAGAGACCAGTCCTGTTTTGAATCTACTTTGATCACAACGTGGGGGACCAACTGCTCTGTGCCAAAGTGATCTGCATGTCTAATCTTATTTTAGATTTGTTTTGACGTTCAGTCCTGGCACATGTTTTGACTAAATCAGTGCTGAACCAGTTATGAACTAGAAGTTCAAAGGATGCTAAGAATGCTGCCTGAATTAGTCATTTAGACAATCCTTTAAACTTAATTAAGCCCCAACCAGTGATGTGAATGATTTTGATAATAATAATAATTTGCCTTTGGACCTTTAGGCCATTTGTCATCATGAATTTGCTAAAAACAATAAGCCTCAGACCATATGTAATTTAGTACTTTTTACTTTTCAGTCCAGTTAAAAAATGTAGCAAAGTAGAAAGTACAGATATTTGCTATCAGATGTGGTAAAGTAAAAGTAAAAAGTATCCACTATAAAACTTTACTAAAGTACTGAAAATTAAAAAAAATTACTCCAAAAATGCAGTATTTATTACTTATTTAGAAAGTAACTAAATTCTGAATAATTGTTTTTCGCTAATTTTATTGTTTGTATGAGCCTTTTGTGCATCACGGTTTGTTTGCAGGTTTACAGAGCTCTAAAGCAGTTGGATGAAGGGAAAGAAAATAGTTTTATATTAACTAAATTGTTAATATAACATAATTGAATATGTTCTAATGTTATAGTCCGACTTTCAGCCACTGTCGCTGTGTGATCGTGCTTATGGGGGACCGGCGGTTCCTCTGACTAAAGATGGGCTGGGGCTGCTAACGACTTAGTTCTTGGAACTGTGTTTAAAACGCCTTAGCTGTAGCAATGACACTTTGAGAACCACACACACGTGTAGCGGGTAGGTTTATTTATTCCTTTTCTCCATTAGAGTATAGTATGGTATGGTATGGTAACAGTAAGTACTTCCGCACAAGCCTTGATCTCATTCTTCGTTTAATATGCAAGTTATTTTATTTTGTTTAGTTTTTTCTTAAAGGTTCCACAGTGTTTATCATGTTTTAGTCTGTTGCTTCCTTTGACATATAGGAGTTTAAAGTAAGACACTACAGGCAGGTCCAATTGCTCTCTCAGCTTTTACGTGGAAACAAGAAAACATCTTTAAGTGCGTTACTCATCTTGCATCTATACATTTATATTTACGACTCAGAATGCATTTTTTCTCCCATAGGGACATCAAGATCAGGTCTTAAAGTCGCACCTACCCACCCCAAACTTTACAATCTTGTACTTGTACTATAGATTTTGAAGGATCTGATTGCCATTTTGGCAATTTTACACATATAAACCCTTATTTGTATATGGAAAAAATTGCATTGCAACTTGTAACAAATATTTTCTTCCATTTAGGTAAATAAACTACAGAGGAGGTTTAAATTAGATTTTTTTTCATATTGCCCTGCACCTTATTAAAATCTAAAATAGTTTCTTACAGTTTTCATCAGTCATTGCTTTCCGTGGGTTTCTGCCAGCACACACTTAATTAACATACAATGGCACACCCAAACTGTCTAACTCCCCTTTCTCAAGCCCCTCCCACTTTTAATCCAATCCCTTTCTGGCTTTTCTCTCCGTTGCCTAGGTAACTATTATGGGACGCCCAAGCCGCCGGTGCAGCCCCCCAGTGGGAAAGTGATCAGCAATAGCAGCGGTGGTGGTGATGCCCCTCTGCCAGACCGGCTCAGTGGTGGCCTGCCGGGCTCGCAGTACTCCTCTTCTCTGCGCTCCAAGTCCTACCATGACATGCACAATGCTGGACTAGTGCCTGGAGAGACACAGCCGGAGGACGACGACGACCTCCCTGACATGAACAGTAGCTTTACAGGTAAGAAGGGGTCAGAAAGGGCAGGGGTCGGGACACAATACGCACATACTAGTTCAATTCAATTTATTTTTGTAACGCCCAAAATCACAACAGCAGTTGCCTCGAGGGGCTACAGTGGAAAAAACAGAATAACTTATGTTAACCTTTAGCGTTAACAAGTTCACGGCATGATACATATACCGTTTTTGGAGTTTGCTGATTATTCAACCACAATAGTATATAGAATAGATTATTTCATGTGACATTCTAAACATTCCTATTTTTATTTTATTTTCAAGTACAACATAAGACATCTGAATGTAAAGGCATATATTGTCCCATATGGGCCAAAGTTGGACAAATAACTGAAATTCAAAAAATGTAAAAGAAAATTGATTTATTTTTTTGATCCTGTACTTTATTATTGGTTCAGTTTGTGTCATCCTTTTCTTTGTTAAGGCCTTTTCCCCTGCAGCCAGAAGTATACTCTAAAGGTATCCATTTATTATGTCCATGGCAAGGGTTTAAGGCCCAGGGACATTCTGAAGTCAAGTGGGATATCAATACCGAAACAGTTTGAAGTGCTTTGTTCACATCCTACACATTCTCATAAAGAAGTATAGCGCAAGTCAGATTTATGGGGTAGAATTGGTCCGAATGCTGTTGTTTTGACCTGGTTTACGGTTAATCTCTGTAAGAATAGAATCTACATGAAACACAGACTGGCACAACCGGTGAAATAACATTTAACATTTGTCAGATGAAATTAAAATGGCTTAAAAGGCACACGATTATGGCTCAATTCCTGACACACAAAGAAGATAAGGTGTATATAGACAGTAAATAAATTTATATAAACCCCTTACTAAAGTTAAAGTAAATTACTCACTACTCATATTTTCTTTTCCTAAAAAAAAAGAAATGCTTTCTCAAATTATCAAATGCATTACGTACCACGTTTGATTAAAATACCAACAACTTTGATTTATATCGCGCTTGACGAGCTTCTCAAACACATGAAACTTAAAACGCTTTGTTTTAAGATTTTAAGACCTTTACCATGCCATAACATTGTCATCGGTTTAAATGACCACAGTGAGTGAGTGAGTGAGTGAATGGGGCCGTAGTGATTTACATTAATGGAGACCGTTTTGTAGGTCTGAACTCTTTCCATACCTGACTGAAAGAAATCCAGACCCGAGCATCCGTGTGAAGCGTGCCGTAGCCTTTTCACAGTTTAAAAAAAAACATGAATGCACCAAACCTCGCGAGCATGCGTGTGCCTCATCTACAGTCGTATCAACTCTATTAACTGCATTTCACATTACATTTCTCCTAGACATTTTTTATGCTTTCACGTTCCTTGTGTTGCTGAGTTTGGACAGGAGAGAAAGTGTTTGCTGTGGGAAGGAGCTGAAGTAAAACAAGGTGGCAGGAAATGAAAGAGTGAGAGGAGGAGGAGGAGGAGGAGGAGGAGCTGGGCTGCGATTGTGAGTTTTTATGAGACTTGTCGGAGAAATAGCCAGTTTGTGAATGAGGATAGATCCAACATGGACAAGTAGTTGAAGAGAGAACACAAACACGGAGAGATAAATTGTGTTTTATTTCCTTTTTTTTTCCTTTGAGTGGACTGGTGAGTAAGTTGTGCCTGGGTTTGATTAAACATGTCTATATCAACACATAGAAAACATGTAAAATAGTGCCACCTGGCTGTTAACATGAAAGCATAACCTCCCATATAATTATACTGTTTGTTTGCTTAAAGTGTTTGTTAGTTTGTCTTTTCTCTTTTAACATAGTTCTCAGTAGTGAATAAAATGTAATATAAAGCAAGAATGGAAGAATTTCTCAAAAGTGAAAATATCTGCATGAACATTTGAACCTTCAAGTTTCTACCCACTTCGCAGCTATAAATGTCACAATATCAGTTATTTGTGTCATGACTTACTAGAAAATACTGTGAAATCCTCAATTTTCTGTCATTGCCTGCGTCTAATATGTTGCCACTCGTTCCAGTATGTTACTAGCTTTGTGAAATCAAACTTTCTGAATTATTAAGTATGAAACATTTGACTTTTTTGTAGTGTGCCTTCATTTAAAAATGCTTACCATATCGTGACCTGAATAATCATGATTAGAACGTGAAATAACCCAAAGTAAGCAGTCACGTTTGTAAATAGGTCTAAATAGGAATTGGACTTGCCATGTGTTTGTCACGCGGTGGGATCAAAAGAAGTTTATTTGTGGTTTGGAGGCGCCAGTCGCGTGTGAGAGTGGAAACGACACTTGTGAGCTCGAGATGGAGGTGTGAACAGTCCACGCACTGAGCTCAAGCAAATGGTTCAAAGGGAAGGCAGGATATCTCTGGATTAGTCAAACATTGGTTTAAAGTGCCGCTTATTGTCACGGTGGAAAAGGTTTCAAAAAGCACAACGACTTGTTTCACTTTGCTGTGTAAAAGACTAATGATATTACAGGATGGACCAGTATCATCTGCTAACTGCTTGTCTTCGATTCATTTTTCTGTTTGTTAAAAACGAAATTGAATTGAGTATCAGGTCATATTGTGTGTAGTGCGTTTGAATAAATATTACAAACAAATGAACAGACACAAATCACATGGTGTGCACTGCTAGTTTGTTCTAACTATTCCTAGGTAGTCAGGTTTACTACAAGAGCCTTCACTGTCCTTACCTGTGTGAAATATGTTTGTGTTTCAGAGATGGGTAAGAAACAATTGAAATGGTTCTAAATTTACTTGAATAATTTAAAGAAAACATTAGGCTTTTGTCAGGTTCGGAACTATACCATAAGTATATCCTCATTCTACATTTTGTAAACTGCAATATTGATCTAAAACAGCGTGGTAATAGAAGCAAGTCCATTGATGTCCTGTTCAAAACTGCAGAACTGATGTAGCGGGGTTTCACCGTATCAAGTAGCTGATTGTCATTTACGTTTCTGCAATGTGATTTATTTATTTTTTAACCCTAAATGTATCACACTTCATTTTTCAAAAGCAAACGACTAAGTATAGAGCTGTGAGGATGGGTGGTGATTGAACACTGTTATAACAAAGTTAAAACTTCATTTAAGTTGACTTTTTATAGAATGTCTCCTTGAACTAAACACTTAAACAGTAGCTTTTACCTGTAACACTACTGTTGCGTGTTTACGGCTTTGGCATCACTGCTTTTTTATTGGCGATTGGACATTTTTACATCTCTGTCTCTCCCTTGTTTTTTCAGGAGACTCAAGTGAATTTGAGGAGCTTCATCACTCGGTGCGCCCCTTTCCCCCCCATCAGAGTGCCCCGTCCTACCTGGGGACGACCCCCTCACCAGCGGCCACCACGGAGAGCACACAGCAGCCCCACCCTCACCTGAGCCAGCCTCCCCCAGAGGACCCGCTGGGACCTCTGCCGGACAACTGGGAGATGGCCTACACAGAGAACGGAGAGGTCTACTTTATAGAGTGAGTGGGATTCTTTTTAACAACAGAACTGATGAACTCTGTTTTTATTATTATACTTTTGCCTAATCTGTTTCTGTACCTAATCGTTGTTGCAACAGTGCAATTTCCCCATTGTGGGACAAATAAAGCTTATCTTATGTTATTTACATGAGCTTTCTCAAGCAAAACAATAAAATAAGTCACTGTATGAATATCAGCATTGTAGATACTACTGTAAGGAATGTTAAAGACACATTATATAACAAACGAAAGGCAAAGGACAAAAGAAAATATTCATTATATATTTGAGATGTATTAAAGAAGTTGAGGAAAAAGACAAGAGCGTCTTGTTCAGTGATTTTTGACCCCGCGCCTAAACTTTTTTAAATCCTCTGACTTTCTCTTGGATTTAAATCTGGTGATGGAGAATTTCACCTCAGAGCGTTCCATAAAATCTCTTAATATAAAACAGGTTCTGGCTCATCTTTAATTGCACTAAGCTGTATAATCCAGCAACGGACTCCAGCAGAATGGAAGGCCATATCGTTCCTGCTTGGAATTGATCATGAAGTTTCTAAATCTGTAAGAAAACGGTGTGCATTTAGCTAAAGTTTATGAGTAAAATGTGTTTCTTGTTTTGTAGCCACAATACAAAGACCACCTCGTGGATAGACCCTCGGTGCCTGGACAAGCCTCAGAAACCCCTGGAAGAAAGTGAAGATGATGGTTAGTTTGTCTTTCTCTAGAGCTTGACATGTATGCGCTCCTCTGTGATGTTCCAGTATTATGGCATATTACAAATCTGTAGTATTTAATTGGCTTACATTTGCTAATAAGTAGAACAATGCTATGATACTCAGTGTGACACATAGGTGTCAGTGTTGAGCTAGTTGCGTGCTGCTTGTGCTGCTGTTCAAACAAAGATGACATCATTTGCAGTATGTTTCTTGAACATACATTTTCAGCTGCTCTTATAGGAGATCTAGAATATTCTTTTTTTTTTTTTTTTTTTTTTTTTTAATTGAATTGTGTAACAGAAATGTTTAGCTCTTGTTGCCAACAATGTATGTTGTGTAGTTTTCAATATTGTTTGGTGGCCATATTGACTGACTGTTCTCTCTGTACATCCTTTGTACATCTCCTAATTTTGTGAGCAGAAGGGGTGCACACAGAAGAGCTGACAAATGACTTAGGTGAGTAGAGATAAAAGCTTACATCTATCTATCTTCCTCTGTTTAGACTGTGTATAGATAGACCTTTAAATATAATCATACATGTTGTACTGCAGACATTCTTTGATTGATCAAAGAATGTCGAATGCAGTTGACGAATGCAGTACACACAGTGTCACAGTTTGATGGACTTGCATTTAACTGACATGGTCTAATATCCAAAATCAATTCCTCCCTCACAGTTTTCTGCCCTTTTTACACTCGCTCAGTTTCATTTTGTTTGTGTTTATCTTCACTTTGAAATGCCAGTGTGCTTCTTCATGGCGTTTCCTCAAGTGTAATCCGTGCTGTGCAGCTGGAAACTAGTTAACACTTCCTTAGCTGAACAGCTGAAGGAGCTGCTAATTGAGACTTAAGATTCACCAGACTCACGGCTATAGATGACCAGATTCGATATCAGTGTCCTTGGGTAATTCATGAGCGAAGAGCTATGTAATTACTATACATGATTTGTCTCTTTCTGCAGCTCCTAGTTCACTTCATATAACGTGAGCGGGACTATATTATCAACGGCTGCAGATATAAAGCTCTCAAATCTAAATCAGTTTGATTAGTCACGCAATGCAATTATTTAAGTCCTTCGCAAACAACAAACATCATCTTATTGTTATGAAGCTGCTAACTCTATAGTTTAGGACTCGACAAACATGTTCTGAAATGCATGAGATTCTCGTAGTAGTTTAGCAATCAGATTTCGGGCTTTCTCAAATGTTAAAGCTCCTGGAAGTGCTTAAAATGTGCACTTTGAACAGAATGCAACTATTAGATATAAATCGTACATCTAATCCCAATGTATGTCAGAAAAATGCCAATTAGATACAGAATTGTTCAGTTTTAATATTGCCTATATGAAAAAGAATGTAAAATCTGCAAGAGGAGCTGATTATAAATCAAATAATCTTGCACATTTTATGGCCCATTCACTTTTTTTTTTTTCCCCATACTGGATACCTAGAATAATAATGAAAACAATACGGTGATTATAATATTCAGTCAATTTGCGCACCACTTGTCCTTGATTGCGCACTCACGACCATTGCGTATTATGAAAAAGCAATGTCAAATAGAAAACGGACGATGACTCACATTCTTGCCTTGCAGCCTTGCCCTCTCGCTGTAAATCCGATTCACCCTGTTTAGTGAGTCGCTCCGGCTCAGCACAGATTGTAGATTATTTCCTCTTTTTTGTTCCTTGTTTGTGTTGCGCAGGTCAAACTGAGTTGTATTTAACATTTGAACAGTTGAGTCCTTGATTCTCTACGCTTCTTGCGCACATCCCTCTTTACAATAAACTCTCTTCTGCCACTTTTAACCTTAACCTGGCTGTCAAATGTAAATGTGAAAGGGGATCATTCCTACTGGTTAAAGAGCATTAGTGGATCTCCAGGCTTTACGTCCTTTGCAGGGCCCGCCGCGCTTGACTCTGCGTTAAGGCATCCTCATTAGTAAAGGAGAGGGAGACTCGAGCTGGAGGTATAATGCCGTCTCCTAACACAGGGCTAACCGTAATTGGTCGAGGGTAATAATATGTAAAACTGCTACATTATAAGCACGGACTATTGGCAGTCTTTTACGTGCGGCTAATTAGACACACGACATCGACCGCAATAACAACAAGAACTGAATAACGCATTTCAAGTACGTTAATATTTTCGATAAACATAGCATTTTAGCCTCTCTTGATTCCAGAGTCTCTACTAAAACACTATCCGTTTGTGTTTATTTTTGCTCTTTCCCTCGCCTATCTCCTAATCCATCCATGTATCATCCATTCGTGCTTGGGGGCTACCTCTGTTCTTATCTGACGCTCGAAATGTCAGGCGACAAGCAGCGAGTGTGAAGTGTTGAGTCATGGCTGCCCTGGAGGTTCACACAAAATAGCATTTGTGGCTTCTCTTGAACTACTATCACAGGCGTCATATCTCCCCTGTCGATCGGTGTTGGCTTATGTATTTTTTCTTCCTCTGTTTCCCTGTTTGAACTTCCACCAGGATGGGAAAAAATAGATGATCCAGTGTACGGGGTCTACTATGTTGAGTAAGTGACACGGTGAATGTACAGTTTTAAAAATGAAAACGCTTAAATAACCTCGATTTAGTCTTGGTTTTGTCTGTGTTAAGTTTTATTTTAACAGTTTGACTAAGACATTAAGGCATGAAAATGTATTGTGTCGAATTCTAACATTGCAATGATATAAAATGACAATATTAACAGGCATATCAGCCATACTAAAGATCAAAGCTTCTAACAACAGAATTCATCCATATCGTGATGATTAAAGATGCACTCGTCACTTTTCTAGGGAGGGTTCGCAACCTGCTTGTCTCCATGGAAAATGTTACTGCTTGCATGTTGAATTGCTGGAATGTTCCACAGTATGGCATTAAGCGCATCCATCGTAATAAAACAAGTGACGCTACCAGGCCAGTACCGATAGATCAATGGAGAGGTCGAGCCCGCTCTCGTAAGAATCCATGTTTTGAAGGTATTTGAGTATAAAAATGCCGTTTATATTTAATGCCATGCAAGTGAACAACCCATGCATGGGCACAAGAAGGTTGATTGATATTGATTTCAAAAATGTGCGTGGAAAGGGCCACGGTCATCCAGAGTACGTACTTGTATAGAATGTATTTTTTATTTTGTGAAGTGGGAAGAAATTGCAAACATTTTTTATGTCCTGTCAAATTAGTTCTGAGCACCAACAAGAATGAAATGTCCTTGTCATCTTGGTGTTATTTTGTATACTATATTTTTGTGCAAATTATTGCCTCACCGTACAGTGTAAGCTTTATGGCACAATATGGTACAGTTCAGTTTAAAGACGTCAGACAGATCCATTGTGGAGTGTCAGATCTTTTTTTTTATTTTTTATTGCCAGATTTGAAAAGATATACATGTATATCTTTTCAAATCTGGCAATCTTGTTCCTTTATGCATTGAATGTGAATTTAAAAATGTTTTTGGATCCTTTTTAAATGGCAGAAGGATCAACTGAAGGATCAACTGAAGGATCAACTGAAGGATCAACTGAAGGATTTGACTGAATATTTTGAATTCAATCAAAAACTCTGTTATTTCTAGAGCAAATGACACCACCTTTGTAGGAGTCCTCATGTATACATTATTTATTCTAAACGGCCATCTCACTTTCTTTTGCCACTTACCCCTTGCTCCCTGGTCCACAGTCACATCAACAGAAAGACCCAGTATGAAAACCCGGTGCTGGAGGCTAAGCGGCGCAGACAGCTGGAGCAGCCGCCTCAGCAGCCCCAGCCGCAGAGCCAGCAGCCGGCCGAAGGTGAGCGCTACATCCGAGGTTCGTCACAAGCCCCTAACCAGGGCGTCATTTTCCTTTTCTTCTACCCACGTGAGCGAATGGCCTGTCTGTCCATGTGTGTCCCATGTACTGTATGCAGTGGTGGAAAGTAACCAAGTACAACATTTTTTATGATGCATCTTTTACTTTCTCCGCTCTAATTCATTTTTAAAAAGGACGTAAAAGTAAAAAGCACATGCTTATAGTTTAAGATTTTATTTTCAGCATGTTTATGGAGACAACTTTGAGTTAAAGTCTTGGCTTTGAGCAAACAAAACCATACATATAAAAACTGTAGAAACATGGAGATGTCAATACATTTTTAGTGTTACGATTATTGTGGAAAAAAAACCTCACAATAGAACGATTATTCACGATTATTGAGACTGTGGCCAAACAAAAGCTTTTGACCAACAAATTAACTGTCTGAAAGACAAAATACAGTAAAAATTGACTAAAACAGCCAGATAAAATAATGTTCTCTCCATTTAGGTCTATTTTTTGTACTTTATATTGAACAAAAAATACTTAATTTTGCTTCTAAAATTGTCACAATTATTATTTTTTGGTTCTTATATTGTGACTTGATTAATCACGATTATCGATTAACCTAATAATCGTGACATCCCTAATTGAGAAATGTGTTTGCTAAAAGTCAGGACAATTTTTCATCAAGATTTTTTAACTAGTATACAATTGTCTTCAAAACTCTGCGTGAAATACTCTAAAAGTAACATTTTATACACATACTTCAATACTTTTATTCAAGCCGATTTTGATATGTGAAACTTTTTACTTTTTTTTTTTTGCTCCTGTATCTGTACTTTTACTCCTGTAACAAAGTGGAGTACTTCTTCCACCACTGCACATATGCCTACTGTATGGATGTGTGTTTTCCCAGCTGCTACTGTTGTTGCCTGCTACTTTCTTATCATTTGCTTAGCTTCGATCCATAAAAGCATAACTATGATTTGCGGCTGTATAATTCAGCCTTTACAAACTTAATTTCTGCATATTACGTTGAGGGGCGTAGTATTAATGATTTAGATGCGTCTGCACAGGTAGGTTTAGCCTTCAATCTGAGTCTATACTGCTTTTTATGAACAGGCACCAGCTATACCTGTATTAACGTTGCATTTTGATGTTAACTAGTGTTTCCCTGTCCTTGTGCACGTGCATTCGCCTGGGATAGATGAATTGTATATGCAGTGAGGCTCACATGGGGATTCCGCACCCCCTATTCACTCGGCAGAAAGCCTTTGATTTCCCTCGATAACCTGCTGACTCTTCTCCAGGTTACAGCTCAATCCCAGCTCAAAAAACCCCCAAAAAACCAAAAATGAAATATCTTCAAGCATGTTTTTCACCAGCTTGTGAACTTCACTTTGGAATAAAAATGAAAACCCATTATACAGCTGTAACTGAAATTTTCTTTTTCTTTTTATTTTATGCATAAAAAAAAAATACACAAAACCTAATTAGTGGCATGGAAAAATTGTAAAGTTTGTGAAAGTTGTATTATTCCAGTGTTTCAGAGCAATAAACAATTCAAAACCAAATATATTATTTTTGGAATTTTGAAGAGTACTCAAAAACAGCTTAAACCATGAATATGAGCCCTGTGAATGTCTGATGTACAACACATTTTTATATATGTCGGTACAGAAAATACGATAAATTACCCCAGTAAACCCTTTTTTTTTCTTCTAAATGTTCAATATATATATAAGAAAAACACAAGCTGATTCACATAAATAGCAGATTAAACACTCTTGTTTGTATCTGGTATGAGTCATTGAAAAAACGAAATAACAAAAATGTGGCCATTAATTCCAAGAAAATGTACTCATCATAAATATTTATTCCCTAAAAATGTAGTTTCATCTAACATTTATTACAATAATTCAGTATAGTGGTTACCGTGACAGGCCGAGTTGTCACAACTGTTTTAAGTGTGAAGTGTTAGAAGTGTGGTTAAGAACGACTTTAAATCGTGAGTTACGTCTTCCCTAACTTAAATTCCTTCTACATCCAAACACTTAATGTCTTGGTTGAACTTTAAAAATCGCATTAATCAAATTCTGTCTAACTATCAGACTAATACAATACAATATACACCCTGAATGTGTGACAAAGCCAAAGGATTAATTTATTTTCTACCACAGCGTTCTTCCATGGGGGCTCCGGCTGATTTCGCCCTTGCATTCCTTGACGTTTATTGTTGCTGTAACCTTCTAGAGAAAATGTGCAAATTGCTTTTACAGAATGGATTGAAGATTCCACAATGGCTGGTGCACCACTGGCCAGTTATGCTGCCAACCACCAAGAGACCTACAGGGAACCGCAGACAACCCCCGCGGTGCCCAACGCCATGGGACAGAAACGTAAGGATGACTCATTCCCACATCGCCTTATTAGAAGTTCAACTGTGGGACTTTGGTTGTTTATATTCTGTCTACGCTTAAGGCTATAGATGGGTTTTAATGGATTGACACCCAAGAATATACCGCCTGTCTTGTCGTCTCATATCAGATTTGCGTTTGCAATGCAGGAGACTACAATATTTGAGGAAAACTATATCCAGTTTATATATATATTTTTTCACTAGGTTGCATTGCATGGTCTTTTTTTTTTTGTCTGTTTTGTATAGTCTATGACAAGCATTTCCAAACTACGGCCCGTGGGCCAAATGTGGCCTCAGGCTTCCTTCTAAGTTGGTCCAAACAACAAAAAGTAGTAATTTTGACTATAAACTTTGAAAAATTCAAGCATTGTGACGTTATACCAACCTATTATTAATGCTCCAAACTTATTAAAAGTGTGGAGGCCCATCGAATCTATGTCAAATGCAACATTTCGAATGATTCACTTCATTGTCAGGTTGTCTGTGGTCCTCTGCTCCCTATAAATTTCAAAATGCGGCCCTTGGTGAAAAAAGTTTGGACACCCCTGGTCTATGAGATAGAATTTGTGCAGAACTTATTGTATTTCTATCACATCACTTGTATGCTTGGTCAGCGTCCAGCTTTATCTTCTTGCCTGGTTAGCTGTTTCCATATTGCATTTGGCTTTCTGCTCCACATCACCAGCTTTGTATTACCCACCGTACCTCACAGTGCTGTTGTGTTCTGACCACAGACTGGGCTGCTTCAGTCAAAGTTATATTTAAAATCTCTTCATCTTTCTGCCCGCTTTCATGTCCCTCTGGCTTCCTGGTTTGTTCTTACATCTCTGGATCCCTGTGGCTGAAGCTGCCATTCCAACTTACTATTGTGTTAAATCTCAACCCAGACTGATTTTCAAAGGCAGTGCGTAAAATGTAAATATAATAAATGAAAAAAATAGAACCAACCAAATATTTTGTATTTATACACTGATTAAAACAGATGCGAGATGTGCGTTTGTAAAATTATTATTGATGTTTCCTTCCTTCCTACTGCAGATATAAGCAGATATAACTATAAAAATAACCAGTTATACATCTAAATTTGGGAAGTCGAAGACGCTATATTGACCTCTTTTTGTTGAATGGATGTCTCATCTGGCTCATTTAAGAAATCAATATTGCCCTTGTTATGCAGCCGCAGAGTCTGCATAAGATCATGCGCCCGGATCATATTCAGCAAGACTTATATACTGTGCTGCCTGACACCTGAGAGATGCTGCACAAAAGCCCAAACACACTACACCCCAGAAGAGTTTTAATTAAAAACAACAGGCTCTTTTATTCACTGAGCGTTGTTACACTGGTGTAGTTACTCTGTGTTTCCGTGTGTTCAGGGGGAAAGCCATTCTTTACCCGCAACCGATCGGAGCTCAAGGGCACATTCATCAATACCAAGCTGAAGAAGAGTCGCAGAGGCTTTGGTTTCACTGTGGTGGGAGGAGACGAGCCTGACGAGTTCCTGCAGATAAAGAGCCTGGTGTTGGATGGACCTGCTGCACTGGACGGAAAAATGGAGACAGGTACTTTACTGCTCTTACACCATGTACTGTGTTTAGAACTCCCCATTAATGTGTTTTTCTTATTCGCAGGTGACGTGATAGTGAGCGTCAACGACATATGTGTGTTAGGTTACACCCATGCTCAAGTAGTAAAAATCTTCCAATCCATCCCCATTGGCTCTATGGTTGACCTGGAGCTTTGCCGCGGCTATCCACTGCCCTTTGACCCAGATGACCCCAACACAAGCCTAGTTACCTCAGTGGCCATTCTTGATAACAAGGACCCCATTATTGTAAATGGCCAAGAGGTGACTAACAGCTATGACTCGCCATCGAGCCATGGCAGCCAGAACAACAACACTGCTTCCACTAATGGAGCAGTGCCTATCAACGGGCTGCCTCGGCCTCACAGCCCCGCCACAGAGGTGGCCTCTGACACCTCGTCCCAGCACGGCTATCCCAGTGATGTGGTCACCCTGGCCTCATCCATAGCCACACAGCCTGAGCTCATCACCGTGCACATGGAGAAAGGAGACAAGGGCTTTGGCTTTACTATAGCAGACAGCCCTGGAGGCGGAGGACAGAGAGTCAAACAGATTGTGGACTACCCTCGCTGCCGTGGGCTAAAGGAGGGGGACATCATTGTGGAGGTGAACAAGAGGAATGTGCAGACCATGTCCCACAACCAAGTGGTGGACCTGCTCAGCAAGTGTCCCAAAGGCAGTGAGGTCACCATGCTGGTGCAGAGAGGTGAGTGCCAGCTCATTCAGCTTCATGCATGTATTTCACAATATTTAGGCTACCTTTTGTATTGAAACTGGTGAGAACAGATTACAGATGGTAACATGGAAGAGAGGGGCAAACAAGTGGCATGTTTAGTTGCAGTTCCTGATTCATGCTGCCATATGTTGAAATATTCTCGTTCCACGCAAAAACAAATATCTCTCTTGAATCTGCTTGATGCTGTTGGCGAAAAATAATGGTCTTGTGTCTCCCAGGCTGTTCTGTTCACAGAGAACTCCTATATTGACATATTTATTTATTCATGTGAATACAGGTTGCAGGATCAAAACAAGATTGCTCTGAGGGGACGATGGAGAGATTCTGTAGTTGTAGCAAGGAAGGAGAGAGGGGGCAATGGGGAAAGTACATCCAAGTATGAGGCCTTAGGCAAGAATCCAGGCCCATAAGGGTTCGTGCAGACACATAAAATGGAAAGTTGTCAATAGATTATGAGGTGAAAGATTCCATCTGTCACTCTTTCAGCCAACATACCTGCCTGTCTGTATACGGCACATGTCTTTATTGGTTTATTTTGGGGTTTGTGCTCTGCTCACCAGTTGCTCGTCATCACATCACACATCCCACTGCGATTTGACTTTCTACTGTTAAACTACATCCTATTTGACTGTTAGTTTTGGTTTATAAATGCTATTGTTAAGTGCAGATGAAGAATGAAGTCAGCGTTATTGGATTTTAGTCTTTTCGTCTTGAGTGACTGGAGAATGGAGCTCTGTATGCACTGTATGATAGGAGTAATTGGACCATTTTCTCCGTCACACTGTGCTAAGCCTGTGCAGGGCCTTATTAATCCAAGTCCTTTCTGCTGTACATGGGTATGGGCCTCTCTGGGGTTCACGCGCCAGCTGTAACTGTCGCGATTTTGTAAAACGAGTGACTCTGGTTGCATTGTAGCATCATCTCGAGTGTCTTTCTGCTCGTGGTAAACATGCAGGTCCATTTGTATCTCTTCATCCATTCTTCTGCTTGTCTCTTGCAACTTGCTCCCACACACTTCCAGCCACACAAGCCAATATGTTTCACTCCCCCTCGCTGTCTCGAGCTAATGAGCAGTGTTTTCGGCACTAGCTCGTAAACTGATACAACCTCATCATGGAGCTTGACGCACTGTCAATACAACAGCACATAGTTTAATCGCAATGACTCTTTTTAACAGCCTGCAGGAAGACGGATAGGGTTTGAGTAGAAAAGGTAAACATGATCATAATACACAATGATGTCTTTAATTGAACTTCAAGTGCTTCTAGACATACAAATGCGGGAAACAAATGCAGGCTATATCAGGCGCACCTGCCCATCTGGAGATTGAGGGCTCGATAATAAAACGCCCGTCTGTTCGATGCATTATTTGTACATTCTGGTAAAACGGCAACCGCGCAACATTAACGTGAGTAATTGGCGGGTAAAGGTCACAGCAGTTCTGAAATTACTTCAAATTGCTGCTCAAAAGCAGTGCCATGATTTGATTTGATCTGTTTGACATGGTTTATACTGTAGGGTTATTTATTATCAGAGGAGCTGATGGTAAACAAAAATGGGGATTGTTTGAAGACCCACCCTATACATTTGTCTGCCGAAGCCATGGAATAATGAGCCTGTAATAAGTTGTTTTTTTCCAACAGTCTATGGCGTCTAAATGCAGAAAAAATACGGTGACAGAAACCCCGTGAATTCAGCATGTAATGTAAAGTATGTATAGGGCTAAAAGTCAAACCACCAGGAATGAAAGCGTAAAATCAAATGTTGACTTGCTGTATTCCAGTCATGGATAGCCAAATAATCAATGAGCACCAAGTGTTTAATTTATATTGCATAAGTTATTAGTTCATAAATAGAAAAAAACAGGGCTGCAACGATTAGTCGACCAATCATGACCAGTTGTGTTTTTATAATCGTTATCTGGACTATACAGCCTGTAAACCACATGCCTATCACAAGATTATTATTACTCATAGTACAAGAAATGATTGGGGAAAGTATAACTATTATAACAGATCCAAAAGTACAAACATGACAAAATAATGAATGTTACAGCTATAATTACAGCTATCAACGAGTAAACAATTTCTGATTTTCCTCAGTACCGGTAATATTCGCTCTCTAGAAGCCTTCAGTCATCACATTTCAACCTTTAATTGATCAATTTTGTTTTTGAAAAAAATATCTATGCATAATTGAAATTAGAATTTGACTGGCTGACTACTATAATAATCGTTAGTTGTATCCCTGTTTAAAAAATAAAATCTATTTGTCTAATTTGCACTGTATTACTTTTGGTCCCTTTAATTTAATCTCTTCTGTCTCTTATTCATTTTTACTGATGATTTAATTATGTTTTGCTTTTCACTTTCTTCTCACCTAATGCCTATGATCAAATCAGCATTCTAACAGATATGTTGTATCTAGTGTCTACTATTTCCCATGGATTTGTACATGTTAAAAAGCACACACAGACTTGGCATAGCGCTTCATACTCCCCCTCAGTAGCAACAAGGCACACGTCGTCTAATTGGCTTGCTTATGTCAGTTTTGCTTATCACATACATACATCTTCATCGCTCCCGTGCCCCATGCTATTCTCCTCACGCCGTCATCCATCACTAACATCTCCAGGACATATGTCACGGGGAAGAGCCAACAGTCATGCATACATTTATAGCACGCGGCGCAGGCAACGGCAACCTAGTGCTAGTTTAATTGCCGGTGATTCCCTTCTCTTTCTGTTGCCTCTATTCATTTTCCACCTTCTACTTCCGACGCTGCCGTAGGGAGTCACGCTTCCCGCCCACGTCAACCTGCAAGGGAGTTCCCAGAAGGCTCGCACATACGCTGATTATGCAGGCCCCTTGCTCCACTGTTCATTGCACTTTGGCATTATTTCGAGCAAATCTGTTGAGATGCGCTCTGTGAAGCCAGCTCTGCCTTTTTCAGGCTGTTTAGGTGTTGACTGTGTAAAGGCACAAGGGACAGCGTTGCAAAAATGAGAGATTATCACCAGATTTTGTTAGTTGTCAAATAACTGTCCGCTTAAGTTAAGGCTGGGTAATTAATTGAGATTCAGTCATTTCTAATCGTCAATGATATGGTTGTGGTTTTTGAATCGAGAGGTCCACAGACAATCCTCTGTAAAAACATGTAGTTTGGAGGAATTTGTTTTTTTGTTAAATGGACAGATTACCAGTAAACATCTGTATAGTGTATGACCTTTCATGAAAACAGACTAAAACGCACAACACTAAGCAGAGCAACACCTGTCCAGTATGTGCATAGTTTGTAAGCTCTATACCTGAGCAAAGTAGACATTTATTTCCTTCAAAAAACAATTGAACACAAGTCATTTTTTTCTAGAACTATGTCATATAAAAAAATATGCGAACATAATGAGACATTTTGGGCTGAAGCTGGGAAGATTTTTTTTTGGGATTCTATATCAGACCAGACAGAATTATTGATGTCAGTGCAATTATGCACTGTGCGCATTACATTTTTTGCATGTTTTCTGTGAAATAATGGTAGCCACAAGGATTTCTGCCCTGTTCTATCTTCTTAACCCCAACAAATAAGAAGTTTTTGCTTTTAAAGAAATAACATATTTAAACAAGGGAAAACTGATGGTTGTCAGTGCGTCAGCATCTCTGTTAATGCGTTGTATTTTGTGCACCCAAACAGTCTGAACGGATGAAATACAATATGCATTCCTGTGCATTTACAGCTCAATCACACAGCAATTTCACACACATTTTATATGCTGACTTTAAGAGTCTCACGCTTGATTAATGGCTTCAATCGTGTCGCTGTTCCACTAGACACAGTTTGTCTAATTACACTGCTCTAATGTGCTCATTTCCTCCTGTCTGTCCTCTCTGCTCTCACTGATACCACCACTTGCACTCAATTCCTTTTCCCACCATTGAAATGCACTGTGTATTAGCACACCTGCCTTAAAAGTCTTTGTCGGCAAAAACTTTTCTTGTCGTTACGTTACCTGAAGCATGGTTCCCCAGCAGCAAACCAAGGTACTCAACTGTCGAAAATGAAGGTTATTTATTTTGACTAGGGTGTTGTTGTGTGCTAGATGTTGGCATTTTTAACAGTAAATAAAAGCACAATTGCTGCACTGGGGTGACAGAATACATGCTGCAATGTTGGAAGGGGATGAAATACAGTCCATTGGATAATAGGTTAAAAGTTGTGCACCTTGCTAGCACACAGCCACACTTAAATTTATGACCCACCAGTATTGACCCAATAATGTAACATGTTTAGATATATTTTTTTTATATTTTACATGCATACTTAATGTTAATTTGCATTTCAGTCAGCAGTCCATGGGGTTATTTGTTTGTAGCAAATAAAACGAGGTTCACATCAGAACATGGTCATGGAACATTAGTGGATGCAATCTATGCAGTTTTTTTTTTAAAAGATTGACCACGAGGTCGAGGTAGGTGAACAGGAGAAAATCTTTAATTTCGAGATATGAATATTATGTATTCAGTCTATAGTTTTCTCATGTAATTGTACAAAAATAATGTATTACAAGTTTTCATCATGTTATGCTTTAAAAAAAAAAACATGGCATTTTATGTGCACATATTTGACAAATGTATTGTTTCCATGTGTTGGCGTATATGTTTAGAGAGTATACTGAGCCCCAAAAAACTTTTGCCTGTAGTGTCTTGCCATGGTGCAAACGAGCTATAATTGTAGTGGCAGTAGCCTCAGTGGAGTAGTGGCAGTAGCTCAGTGGAGTGGCAGTAGCTCAGTGGAGTGGCAGTAGCTCAGTGGAGTGGCAGTAGCTCAGTGGAGGGCAGTAGCTCAGTGGTAGAGTGCTCGTCTTTAGTTGAGCGGTCAGATCCACTGATCACAGCTGCCTCTGGGGAATACTGCCATTGTGTCCTTGGGCAAGACGCTTAACCGCCTCTCCCCCAGTGTGTGAATGGGTGAATTGTTCCTTGATGTAAAACGCTTTGAGTGCCTTGAAGCTAGAAAAGCGTTATATAAATGTGACCTGCTAACATGGTGACCGTGTACAACTGAGCCACTGCTCCCATTTAGTACAAACCAGTCCCAGTGCCTGTTGGATGTTTTGCACTAGTCATAGTGATGATAAAATGGTGGGAGAAAAAGCTGTCTCCCGTAGTATATTAAGGTACACATAAGCTGCTGTCTTTATACTTGTTTACCCATGTTTAAGTCTCCCCTCATTGATTCCAAGCGCTGTTTACTGGAGATTTATAGCACCCTTGAAGACGGAGCCGTGTGTGAAACGCTCGTACGTGCCTTTTGTCCTCCGCTGATAGTGACTTTAAGAGGCTAAAACACAGAGTGGATCACTGCCACACTTGATAGCACTTATTGGCATAATGATGGGCAGGCGCAGCACCGGCTTCCAAATGGCCCCTGTCAAAAAGCACTCTGCCGACCGGTGCCTTGAGGACAAGCGCACGCAAAACGCCAATAAACGGGAACTTGCACAACCCATGGACACAGTTACGGGCAGGCGCATCATAAGACCGGTGTAACTTGTATGCTTTTGCACAGAGCAATTATGAGGAGATAAACATCCAGAAGGGACCATATCGATTCACTGTATGGGAAAGGAAGTGTTGTATTTTTGCCCTACTCGTATTTAAAATTCTGCTGACTAAAAACAGCTAGTGGCACCACAATGAACAAGCAAATGAAAGCAAATGTGAGCGGAGAAGAGAGCGGTCTGGGCTGAAAATGTGCTTCAAACCTGGCCAAATAGGCCTAAATCTTGACCAGTGAACCAATTTTTTTTCTCTCTTTCATGTAGTGCATGTGTGTTTCCATGACAATCCTCTGCAGATAATCTACAAAGCCTGGGCATCAGTGTTCACCTTCCATTTGAGCGAGAATGCCAATCTTGCTTATTATTAATGAAATAATAATTAGCAATTCATTCAGAAATTTGACGCCAACTCCATCCTGTACAATGCAGTAGTAAGCTCAGCACAAACACTGTTGCTTGGAGACCGCCTGTCAGACCCTCATGGCCACGAGGCATTGTCGCCACGGTGACAGATGGCCCTGCCTGTTGGAAGCCGTTGGTGCTAGCTGCGAACTAGCATTGCGTTCACACAGGCACTGGAAAGGACAGTGTCGTCTGCTGTGTAATGGCCACAGTTTAGGAAAAGGTGTGTTGCCAACATTGCCACAGTTTGCTGAAGAGGCCATACGCAACTCTTAATCAACGTTATTCCCAAGCAGCTACTGATCTGTATCTTTTTAATTGAATCATTCATCCATAGATGGTTCAGTCGCCAATGAGTGCCGCAACATGCTTGGACAGTAAAACATTCAACATTTTCAATTTTTTATTTTATTTTGCTGCTCCCAAAGCAGAAAGGTTGATTTAAAATGTATTTTTTTGCGTTTTTCATCTATTATATTAACAGTCTTCATTGGAATTCAGGGCAAAATGTTGATCATCCATCTCATAAACAATGCATACAAATAGTGTGCCGTTACCTTGGACAGTCTGTCATTACTTACTTTGGAGAATATATGCGCTGACGAACGCTGGAATATTGAGCAAGCAGAATGAAATGAGCTCCGGGGACATGGTAGTTGATTATTTGAGAATGAATACAAGTAAAAGCACAGGTTGGCCCAGAGTGCACGGCTTTGTGTCCACAATGGATGTTATGTTTGCTAATGCCAATGTTTCAAAAACTCTGACGCATCAACTGCAAAAAAAACCAAACAAATTCTTGATCTGCAAGCAATTTTAATGATTGTTTTTGTTTTGTTTTTTAGTATACATTTTAGCCATTTAATGACCCGGCAGTGCGATAAGATGTGGTGCAACACAATCAGGCAACAACAAACAAAATGGCACTCGTTTTGTGATTTTAGAGATGGCAAACAGATAAAACTCTTGGCATGTATCGAATCCACAGGGATGATTCTCTGCCAGGAATTGATTTCTTTTGACTTGATACAAAGGTGAAAGAGGATGGAAAGGGAAGAAAAATGTGCAGACAAAACACAGTTGGAGCTGTCAGCTGTGAACGGAGCAGATGTCTGAGATGCAGAAGAGCAGGCATGTGCGTTCCATATCTGATCCCCTCCTTTTCCCTCAAGGACTGACATGGAGAACTTGCCCAATTTATTTCATTATAGTTGTAGTCTCGTTTGAGGTGTTTTGCACATTCAATGAGTACCAAGATTGTAACTTTTTGCTGTGTTGTATTATCCGCTTCTCATTTCCATAACTTCATACAGCTGTTCATTTCATGCAGGCGGAGTGAGAGCGTCAGAGTGGGGTGTGCTTGAAACACATTTGCAGCTATATCTCAACTGAGTTAGCGTGGCAGCCATCAGTCACTCTTTCTTTGTCTGGCGTAATGATATTTCTCCATGATATTTGTGCGCTCTGCTCGTTCACGCAGAAAGCTGCCTGTCACACCTTAAGCACGCCTGGATTTGTGTGTACGACTGCATGGATGTGTGCTTCAGAAGGAGGGAAAACAGGAGGGGGTGCGTGAGCGCGGTTCAATGATGCTGAGGGGAAGAGAGTGAGAGGGGAGGGCAGTGTGCAGAGAGGTGAGGGAGAGAAAAAAGGAAAAGCAGCGAGAGAAGGGAGGACGCGCTAACTGCCTATAGATGCTGGAGCCTTCGACCGAGGAGCGCGGCGCTCAGCGGACACACGAAGATGGTCTCAGTAAGAGGGGAACTGACGGTTGCCTATAATTTAATGTTCAGTATCTTGGACTCCTTTTCCATGGGTAATGCTACGGCGTGGACTCTAGAGCACAGCTGTCTTTCTGTCTTCTCTCTTTTCTGTGGCATTAGTTGCTCTTTGGGCTCTTGTGAACTCCCCCCCCGTCCTCTCCCTCTCCTGTCACCACTGCTTCGCGGTCTAGAATCAGGCTGGAACAGCTCGCGCCTGCTCCCACCCTGGGGGTTGTCTGGCCAGCCTCTCTTCTGTCTCTGCGCTGCACCAGTCAAAGCGAGCGCTGACCGCGGCAGTGATGCAGATAGATCGCAGCGCTGCCTGCCCCCCACCCCTCCTCCACCCCCACCTCTCTGCCACCACTACCACCGCTGCCGAGCACAGGACCCGAGCCGGAGAGGCGATAGTAGCAAGAACAGCAGAGCAGGGCTTGGCGTGCACTGTCTTGACACCCTTTTTTTTCTCTATATATTTTCTGGATAAAAACTATTGTCATAACCTACTTTTGTTTTTCTGTTTGGCTTCACAGGAGTGGCACCTGCAAAGAAGAGCCCAAAATTGGTGAGTAGTTTGCCTTCACTGACTCTATAAATTGTATGCATTGCAAATACAGTATTTCAAACCTGTTAACTCTGCTTAGAACTTAAATTGTGTGTGTGTAAGATCAATTATGTGTGCTTTGCGTGGGTGGATCCTGGTATCCTATCTCCCCTCCTCTATCCCCCCCCTTTTTTATTTTATCATTACCTTTCTCTTCTCTGGGGGGCGCGGGGGGCTTTGATGGCCACGTGAACTGGGTTGCTAGCAGGCTTATGAAAGCTGGGTGCTGGGCTGCTGGTGCTCGGTGCTCCTGTGGTGATCTGAGCTGGGAGAGGGGCTGCTGCTGGTGCCTTCATTCAAGTATTTTATCACATGTTGTTTTTGTATTGTTGCAGGATAATTATGGGTTGGCCCCTCCGTACAGAGATTACACTAGGACGGTATGTGATGTCAAATTAGTCCACGGGAGATTGGAGGAATGGTGATGGGTCGTACAGCAGTATCTTGCCTGTTTATAATAGTAAATGCAACACATTAATACTATTGTCACAAGAGGATAAAAAGGGCTGCTTACTTTTTTATCATTCTGTATGGTGCCGTTACGCTACGACATGTAGGAAATGGAGTGCACAGCTTTTATAATAAATGAATTATGACCAGACGGGATGGTGCGGGCTTGCTGATTGGCCAGTGCCTTCTGGAGTAGGAGAAAGTTGTTTTTAACGCACATAAAGGCAGTAAACAGGCTCCAAAATACAGACAGGATGAAATGAAACACTATTTTGGGTATGTTTGTAATGAAGGAACAGCGTAAATAACATGGTAGTAACTGAAAAAAGTCCAAAAGTTGCGAACTTTACCCCAAGACTTTTCCTCAGATCTGTTGTGACTGAAATGTTATGCTTTTCTTTTCTTTTTTTCAACGACGCTCTCGTTGGTTGTTGACTGATTTGATGAAGTTTTACCTTAGCTTGCATCCTCACTGCTGCTTCCTGACTTCTTAATACGTTTTCAGACCAGACAAGAGCACTGGGACTGCAGAAGGTCAATTTTTAATAGAGCCATCCAGAAATTCAGAATAGGTTTTCTAAGGTTTGTGTTGTGTTAGAAATTGCAGAGGCCTCGATTACCCGCAAAAATCATTTCTCTGGTTCGAGTTCAGCTTTACATATGCGCCTAATTACAAAAATGTATGGATTTTTTTCACAAAATAACCTTGTAATTCTGGAAAGATCTACTGGACTTAACCAATGTTTACTTAAAGATTTAAGCCGAGCAATAAATGAAAGATGGATTGCAGAGGTGCGAGAAACAGATTTGGCGAGTAATGAGAAGTACTTTGAAGGTCTTTGATACCGGAGAGGAGATGAGCTGCTTGCCTCCACCTATTTTCAGTGTGTATTTTTATCCCTCACATGTTAAGGACAGGATTGGTTGGTGCTGCAAGGAGACTTTGTTGCTTTAGACTCTTTGATTCTCCTATTGATGACTTCATTTACAGACAAGGGAGGAAGTCGTCTACTACTTTTACTACTGATATTGTACTGCTACTTTTACAATTATGTTTATCTTAAATTGTGAACAGCCAAAGACAGCAATGCTTTACTTACTACAGTATGTTTACTCGAGTACAAGTTGGGGAGTTTAGGTTTCAAAAATACTTTCCTCAGTACTTTCCATCATGTTTTAACTTCTACAACTGTGTGACTTATTGGGCGTGAGAAGTCACCTGCATTATTCCATGAAATAGAGAGTTAAAACCATGGAATATTTTCCATGGAGATTGATGCGTTTTATGCCATGCTGTGGAATATTATTGCCAAAGGCACAACCGTTCCATGGAAATGAGGCCAAGTAAGAGTCTTCCAGTTTGAGATACAAGCCTGCTCACAGTAAGGACACATGTTCTTCTCTGTTTTTCAGTGCAATAAAAACATCCAAAATAAATAAAAATTAAGACAATTTTTGGCTAAAATGTTTTGTACTGGGGTTTAAATATAAACAACACTGTTGACACTAATACTATAGTTGCTACTATCTTTACTTTTTTCTATTAGTTATTGCAACTTGACAACCTGTCTCAAAGATGGTTTAGTATTTTGTAGTGTGCGGTAAAGACAATGTTGTGCCAGAGTATGCAGAGGAGCCTATGGAGAACAGAGCAGTGAAGGTGGTAGATAAACCACTCCAGCGAGTGCTTAAGGGCCCATGTGACGGGGCACTGCAAGTATCTCTGTGGAGCTCTACATTGTCAGCAGATGAATCCTTCGTTTTGAACCTTCTCAGTGCATTATTAAGTCTGTATTATTCGTATGTGCTTTAATATATTCCATGTTGAAGAAAAGGACTAGGCAATGTACTCTCCTAGGTTGAGCTTTAGCTTTTTTTTCCTCCCCATCTGAATGACTTAATCATGACAAGCCAACCGAGTCTATTTCCACAATTGTTTGATAATCCCCTGTATAAACCCCTTTATCATTCTTTGTGTTATGTGAAATACCTACACAAGTGACACCGGTTGTTCAAATGTATTGCATCAAACCTCCCTCGTCCACATTTGCCTTGATTCATGTGTCAAAGCTACCAAATTATTTGATGGACTATGGAAGTATCAGAAGATAAAGTTCCCCAAGTTGCCCTGTCCTGCGGTGTGACCTTTATACCAAAAGACAAAAATAATTTAAATTAAAAAAATGGAATGTTCTAGAAGAAGTGCAAATGAGGCTTTTCACCAGAAATAATACTTTTTTATTTATTTTTTTAAATAAAAGTCTATTATTTTATATCTGGCAACATACTGCAGGACATATACTACAAATTTGAATTATAATTGCTTACCGACCTCAGCCGTTGGCTGAAGCCTTCTTTTAGAGAAAGAGAAAGAAAGGAGAAAGATAGAAAAGAAAGAAAGAAAAGGAACAAAGAAAGAAAGAAAGAAAGAAAGAAAGAAAGAAAGGAAGCTTTCACATGGCAGGATATCAAACTGGTGCATTTTCAAAGTTTTCCAGAAAGGTGGATTTTTCCAAAAAATAATAATAATCGTGATAATTTAATTTGACCTTGCAGATTTAAAGTGAAGATGACCATGTAGTTTTAGTAAAGACCTGCCTCTGACACAAGTGACTCCACACCACAGGACATTTTAGTGTTCATATTACAATAAAGTGAAATACATAACTACATTCTAAAATATACAGTATATGTGCAATATATAGAAGACATCATTGTGCACTGTTGAGTGGAATTATGGAGGAAAAAAACATTGTTTAGCCTGTAGTATCATTACTGTAAATGTATGCAGTTACTTTGTGAGAAGCTGCAGACCAAATCCAAAACAAGATCCATCCATTCTGTATGGACCTCTGTGTTTGCACATTACCGCCCCACAGTGCTGTACCTCTCGTCTATCTCCACTGCACCTGTTACCTCACCTGTATCCTATTAACTGACCTCCATCTGCTCTGTTAACAGCAACTCACGAGGAAGGACAGCCAGAACAGCTCCCAGCTCAGTGTTGTCCAGCCACCGGAGTGCCCACACGGACTCGCCCGTGCACTCGTCTCTGGCCGCACCCCTCAACGAGACCTCAGCCCCCCCTGCCCCGTCACAACCCCTGCCTGGCCTGCCCCCCCAGGACTCCTCCACCGACGGGACCATCCAAAGGAAACCGGACCCTGTCAAAATCTGGGTCCAGTCCAGGAGCATGTATGAAAGTAGGCGTAAGTATATTTTGTTATGGTGGCGGTTGGAGGAATGCTGTGTGGTGCATGGGGTGAGTTTTATAGGAGGTGATGGGGCTGTTTCTTTTTAGATCATTATATTTAAAACAAAAGGCGTTTTTCTGTGAATTGAATGTATAGCTTAGATGCAGTATCCAGGTACATTTAGTCAATTACATTTACTTGAGTATAATTGAGTTTGATGTAATGTGAGTAGTTCTATCGTAACAAAAGCTTAATGTAAACGATATTAAATTATTCAAACATTTGCACTTCTTACATTTTACCGTCAGGATACAATCCGTTTGAAGTTGTTGTGTCTGCTCTTTGGCATTTCCAGAGTCTGTGCATTATTTATTTTCTTGTCTGTCTGATCGCATTTTTACGTCCAAATTGCTACGGCTAATCTACAAGTTGATGAGCTTTTTATGTAGTGAGTATGGACATTGCGGTCATAGATCAGGCAAAAATAGTCCTTATTACACTGTACAGCGTGTGGGAGGTCATATTTTGTTGCCACATTCACTTTGTTATCGCTGTGTTTCTAATGTGTTTAATAAGCCCACCACAAGTCCCTGCCCAGCACATACGACTTTGTTCTAATTGCCAACTACGGCACCAATGACACACTTTTACACCAGACATCCCTGAAGACACTTTGTGCATATTTTTAGCTACTGTAGTAAAATGAATGTCAGTGGATTGTATGCCTCTGTCAAGCCTGAGCGTCTCTGAAGGGAGGGGGGTGCTCCAATTAAATAGAATAACCCTTACGTTCACTGCCAAATATAAAACAGGAGCCCGCAGAAGCAGAGATACCATAACATCTTCTCACTCCTCCTGGATTGTCTTGTTATTAGAATTTGAGATGCCCATGAGGTGCTATACAGAAAGAAAGTCTGCAGCCTAGGCTTGTAATACAGGCTGTGATGAATACAGCAAAATAAAGAAGTCGAGAACAGTGTAGAAAAAACAAACCAAGAGGGACACAGTCATCTACGTTTCTGTGGGGTGTAGCAGCTGTATTATTGTGCCTGTTCTCGACAGCTGATATAAGATAGAAGACAAAATCAACAGGAAGGAGAAGGGAATTGCACAAGGTCACTCTGAATAGCAAATTAAACTGGAAACTTTGGTTTAAATAATAAGATTAACCTCAAGTGCTGTTCTACTACAAGCCTAATAATGAATGGTTCTAGCTAGTTGGTTTTAAAGGAAGCATATAGCGTGAACACGAGTACAGGGAGCGCGAAGGTTGTGGAGTGACCTGTAACCGCAGGTGTAAATCGCCTCCTTCTTCATGCTGCATTGGGCCTTCCTCCTAAAATCCACTGTATGCACCCTTAAGGCCTTGGCTGTGCCTAAGAACTTTCTCTACGCAACATTTGCTGTAATGAAAAAGTCGGCAGAGATCAAGGTCTTAAGCACAACACAATGTGCCGAGCTGAAAAATCCTTTTAAAGAATGACCCCCTCCGAGCCACAGAAGACATTAAACTCACCTGTGGATTTACAACCTTCACACACATTAATTTTTCATCTTCGGTTTAATGTCCTCACCAAACTGCCGTCAACCGTGGTAAGGTTTTCAGCCGTAATGTCATGAACTCTGCATAGGGTCATACAGCGATCCATTCTCAACCAGATGCCCAGCCATGGGGATCACTTCTGGATCTATTTATTGACATCAGCGTGGCATAACCGCAGCTGACCCTCCCAAAGTGGAAGCACAGATTGCTGCAGTTAACCCTGTGACTTTTCCTTTTCACGTTCCTTGGCGGCTCCTTGGAGATATATTGGAGGAGATGGCAGCCCTCCACAGGGATTTTAGCTGTTGACTGAGGGAACAGATTGTAGCAGGCTGCTTAGGCCTTCTGCTGCACCGAACATGTCTTTGTGGCTTCTGTGGCCCTGAAGATGGTGGCCTGTGATAGCTCAATGGAAAACTCTTGTATTTGTACATACATACAGTCAAAAATAAACATGCATAACTAGGAGCAAAGAGTCCTCCCACTAGCGGACACAATTTGCACAAACTATATTCAGTATGCGCATGAGCTGTCACGAGCTGTGGGTTCATATTAGGGTGACAGGCTTGGACACACACATCAACTTTCATTTCTCAGTAATCAAATAAATAGATGGAGAGCAATAACCACTCTAGCTTGTAATAATGGCCATGTCAAGCGGTCACACAAGGAGAGGGTGGATGTTATATATCTCACTGACATAAAAAGATCATGAAATCACCTCCTATAGTTGCACAAGTTTACTGTTTAGTGTTTGAGAACTACTTTACACAGAACTATGATTGTCAGTTGAACCAAGTTATTTAAAGATCTATAAAAAGTACCCTCTAAATACTTTTTGGCATAGCAAGTTCTGTTTTTAGCTCTCTCTCAAGCTGTTTTGCTGAAATAGTTCCCCTTTTGAAACCAACATTTAATTCCATCAAAGCTATAAATCTTTGCATGCACGTAAAAGCTTGGATGTTCTTCTTGTTTGGTTGTGAATTTAAGTAAAGCTGTGGCATGTACACTTGTCCTGTAAAATCTTAATGTTCCATTGTCCTCCAGTTCCAGACTTCCAGGAGCAGGACATTTTCCTGTGGAGGAAGGACACAGGCTTCGGTTTTAGGATCCTCGGAGGAAATGAGCCCGGAGAGCCGGTAAGTCAATCATAGCCCTTCTCAAGCATCTACTTTAATGTTTCTATCTATGCTATACACGTCCACCAGAATCATATTAATAGGTTTAACATCATGGACCAAAGCATCTGCATTCGCCTGTGGCAAAACAATGAATAGCAGTGTTTCATGTTGTTTCTTTTTGATCAGGCTTTGATCAATCAAAAACGAAAAAAAGAAAATATAAAGGATAAAAAGAATCCTCTAATTTTGGATATTTGTGTAACATGGCCTGAAATGCACTTTTTTGTTGCACAAACTGGGATAGTTGAAAGATTGACTTCATTTACAGCAGCCAAGTTAAATTGCATCACTCAGTATCAATCAGTAGACTTTTTCACATTTCCCCACTTGTTTGTCGTTAAGTTAATTTGTGCACTTATTGTTGATTAGGACCAGTCACAATTGTGCTTTTGTTGCAGATTTACATCGGCCACATAGTGAAATATGGCGCTGCAGATGAGGATGGGCGTCTCCGTTCGGGCGATGAACTGATATGTGTGGACGGCACAGCGGTGGTGGGCAAGTCGCACCAACTGGTGGTGCAGCTGATGCAGCAAGCTGCCAAGCAGGGCCACGTCAACCTCACTGTGCGACGCAAAACCAACTACGCCGGTAAGAGAAGCACAGGTTATCAAACTGTTCAACATTCTCTGGTGCCATACTCACTGCACTGCAAAGCGAAACATTGGGTCAACTTCATTTAATTCAGAATATTTATCTGGATTTGAGTAGTTGAGTAGTATTCAGCTAATTTACCATAACCTGGTTATAAATGCATTTTGAAAACTTCAGTTTATAATTCAATAACCTCTAACTAGAAATGATTAGTGTTGCCGTAGCTATTAACAACTTAAAATATCTTATAATGATCTTTTTAATTGGGAAAAGTCCTCAAAATGTTACATATAACAGAAAGATAAACTCATGAAATAAACATATCTACTTCCAGACAGTAAATAAAGCTTAACTAGTCCAAACTGTTGTTGTTAGCCCTGCGACGAGTTGGACACTGTCCAGGGTGTACCCCGCCTAAGGCCCAAAGGCACTGGGATAGGCTCCAGTCACCCGCGACCCCTAACGGGAACAAGCGGTAGAAAATGAATGAATGAATAGTCCAAACTGCACAAATGAGTTATATTGAGATTATATTTTGCTGAATTCAAGTCATTTGAACTAAATCTAGATCTAAAAATGTTGCACTGTGCTTTTATTTCATATACTCACGACATATGTAGTACAGTCACCCTGGTCTTTTCATTTAAGCTTTAGATCAGTGGTTCTCAGGTTGTGGTGAAGTAGTTGTGCCTATGTCCATAATTGCTCAGTTAGAGTCCGTGCAGAATTTAAAGGAAACCGCAGTTCTGTTTTGCACACTAACAATCTCTCCCCTGCACACGATAAAGAAAGAGCCATAAATATGATGGAGAGACCAGTCAACCTTCGGCCCGATGACAGCAACCAGACATTAGTGCTCTGCTGCTCTCCGTCTGCCTCGGAGCGTCAAGAATATGAGGCGCCTCCTTTGAGAAGCCGTACAGGAAATGAAATGCCCAGATACACGGCACACAGAGCTTCAGTTCATATTTTGTCCTATACAGATGAGCAGATAGATGTGGAGCTTCTTTAAGACCTACTGTATCTATTGCTGGATTTATCCACACAACTGTGCCAGGGGAATGTGTTGGCGCACAATCCTCGATGACTGTTTAGTTGTAATAGGGATTATTCAGGCCACAGTACGCTTAGAAGCAAAACGAAGCCATTTCTATTCAATCTATTCTCCAAAAATGTAAATCTAAACGCGTTTGTTTTTATAGCTGACACTTTCATTTGACTTTGACTTTACTTTATCATTCCGGAAGCTTGTCTTTATAAAGCTGGTCACAGAGCAATGGTAATACATTAGACCGTGTGCACTGAGGATTTCACTGTTGTGGTAGTGGTACATACATAACATTATCATGTTTTTTCTTTTTCGTTTAAGAAAATTGTAGACTTTTAATGTTGACAGTACAGTAATTAGACTTTTACAAAGGTTTTGTTGAAACAAATTAGATTGTGGGACTAGAAAACAGTGGTGGAAAGTAACAAACTTAAGTAAAACTTTTAGGTGTCTGCACTTAAGTACATTTTACAGTGAATACTTTTTATTTCACTATATTTGAGAGCAGTTATCTGTACTTTCTTCAATACATTTTACAGTACAGAAAAGTAAAATATACTTCGAATGGTTTGAGGGTTATTTTTCACTACATTCATAGTGACATCCTGACTAAATGTTTTGAGTTCAAGTCCTGGCCTTGAGCAAACAAAAATATATAGAAAAGAAACAATGAGAAATGTATGGACTCATACATCAAAACAATTCTTTATCAAGATTCACTTATTTAACCCTTGAATAGTTATCAAACATTTGCTTGAAACAATTTACTTTCTAACCCAGTAAACATTTTAGACAACAATGTTATACTTTAGTTAAGAAAAAGTACAGATACAGGAGCAAAAATGTATTCATCTAACGATATGTAGTACTACTGCCACCACTGCAGGGAAGCAAGATTTCATAGAAACAAAACTGACTGACTGCGTCTGACTTTCGGCTGACAAATACTTAAATACAAATACACTTTGAACCTTGCTCAGAAGATACACACACTATCCTTGTGGACTGAAATCTGGACAAACGTACCTGATGCCTCGAATCAAGACCAAGAGAGGCATTACAGTACATCCTTTGTCCCTCGTAGTATTAAGCTGTTCAATAAACGAATCCTCTTCTGCAGCCTCTGTATGTTTCCTTTACCTTCTGTAATGGTTGTGTGTGCTCTCGTGTGCAAGACAAAATCCCTTCAGGGAAATACAGGTGTAATTCGCACATGAATATCTTTGTACCTCTTTTGCAGTTAACTATATCTCCGTTTCTGCTATTTAGTGAAAGCTGAAGGAGACGTGCCGCCCTCGCCCGCTTCGTCCCACCACAGCAGTAACCAAGCACCCAGCCTGACGGAGGAGATGGGCAAGCGCACGCCACAGGGCAGCCAGAACTCTCTCAACACAGTGAGCTCAGGCAGCGGCTCCACGTCGGGCATCGGGAGCGGAGGAGGAGGAGGAGGTGGTGGAGGGGGAGGAGGGGGAGGTGGAGGAGTGGAGGAGGAGGAGGAGGAGGAGAGAGAGGTGGAAACAGCAGCGGAAATACTGTAGTCCCCATCTCAGCCGCTACTACGTCGTCACAGCCGCCCATCGCTGCCTCTACTGCCAACACGAGCTCCACCCTGCAGCCCTACGACGTGGAGATCCGCCGCGGGGAAAACGAGGGCTTCGGCTTTGTAATAGTCTCCTCCGTGTCTCGACCGGACGCAGGCACTACTTTTGGTAAGAGACCGTCTGCGACACAAGCTGTAGAATGTGTCCATATACACACGGTATGTCACTGTTTTAGCAGACATGGAAATGGTTTGTCAATGCAGTATTTGCTGACAAAGGTTAGAAAAAATAAAAGTGAGCAGTGATGAATTTTTTCTTGACTAATGAAATTGCACAGAAGGGAAGTGGAAGAAGTGGAAACTAGGGTTGCAAGATTAACCGCAATCAAAACTAAATTGCAATTTGAATGGTTGCAATTAGCAAATCACAAAGGCTGCAATTTTTTAAGTACCATGATTTCCTCCGCAAACAATAAAATATCTTTATTATGCTTAAAAACTGCTTACTCTGTGGTTTACATCTGTCAGTTCATATTTTAGTCTTTGCCAATTCTCCTTGCTACATTTTAAAATGTGAACTTTGACCAGAGTCTTTTTATTAAAACATAAATTCCAAATTTAATTGCAATCGCAGAGAAAACGACTAGATATTTTTCCCAAATCCTTTTTTTTTTATTTTTTATTCAATCACAGCAGCCCAAATGCCAAAGTGTGGTAGAGAATCCCTGAAAGAGTCCAATATAATTATAAAAAAATTTAAATTAAATAATTGTTTTGCTGTAAACCAAATTTATTCAGATGTAACACGATTAGAATTTGAGAACTAGCCTGAAGCTGAAAGGTGTTATAATACAGTATTTCAACAAAAATTGAAGTCAAATTCACATTATTAACAGTGCAGTATTTTATTTTTCTTTGACTGAAAATACTGCTAAGGACCGTATTTATTGTGTTTCACTTAGTCAGACATAAAACACATTTTCTTGCTCTCTCTGATGGCGGGGGTCTTTTTTATGCTTCCAACTGTACGGTCCGACTCTATCTCAGCCAACCTCCACGGATCCGGGCTATTTACAGTTTCTGCAGATCAATACCGGCGCTCTTCAAAGCAGCGTTTCTTCTTGCTCATTTTCATTTTCTGCGCCTGTCAAACTAAGACACTAAGACCCTTTCTCTGCCGGCGTTACTGCTGCGGCTGCTGTTGTACGTGCACAAGGCTTTCATAATTGATCACAAGTGGAGCGGCTCTTACATAAGCCACTTGTATTATTCAGCTGAACCGAAATGGCTTCTCCCTGCCAGGTTTGCCAACAAGAGCATAATGGCAATTTAAATGAGCGCCTCTGTAGCATAAATAAACAAGGATGTGATTGGCAAGGATAATATTTGTTAATCCATATCAGAAAGTTTGTGGTTCGTAGTTGGTTTTCCGCGTTTCATCTTGACATGAAAGTTTTGCTGCAGACCTAAGTGGATAAGTCTCATCTTTTGTACAAGTTTTACTACACTTCCCCCATTGCCGTGAAGTGCTGCCCACACCACTATGACACCACTACTTAAGTCTTTCGGTGTGGGCGGACTGGAAACGTTCAACTTTCCAGGTTGGCTCCTCGCAAAGCACCGGAGCTTTATTTTAGCTGCAGCCAAAGTAAAAAGAAGGGCCTTGGAGCTATTTTTTTCTGATGAGTTAACCAAGCTTTCACATCTAATAGAAAATTCAGCGTCTGCATAAGCCAATAGGTTTCCAGTGTCTGTTTTGCAGTAGGAAAACCTAATAATTCTGCCGACGCTGCTTGTGATGTCAATATTTAGAGAAGATTATTGCCTCCTGAATGGCTGTGGCGCATCCAGTCTCTGTCCACAGATTTCTCAGTCGCTTACCAACCAGAGTGGATAAAATCTGTTTAAAGGTCAGCTTTATTCAAGAGTGGAATAAAGCACAAGACAAAAAGGAGATAAACAGTGCACTTTCATTTATTCAAGCTAATGAATGTTTATTTCAGTGTAGCTTTGAGAGACGGTCACAGAGTTGAGAAATATTCATTTGTTTGATATATTTCATAAGCAGTTTATATAAAGCACTCAAGGACATGTTTTTTTTTAGTCCTTTGCGATGCAAATAAGCCTACTCTGTCCTTGCGTTGTAACTTGCAGTTCTCCTGGTGCTTTGGCTTGGCTTGCAATGGGTAAATTAACCCCTAACATTCTTCTTTTCTCTGCTTTTATTCCAATCTTCCCTTTTCCCGCTAACTCTCCTGCAAATGAACACCACACATAATGCTTGAAAATGTGACAATGGTGACCACAGCTGGCAATGCATGTGTGGCCATGCCCCATAAAATAGGGCGCATCATCGAGGGGAGCCCAGCTGACCGTTGCGGGAAGCTGAAGGTGGGGGACCGCATCCTGGCTGTGAACGGCTGCTCCATCACCAACAAGTCCCACTCGGACATTGTCAATCTCATCAAAGAGGCCGGCAACACCGTCACGCTGCGCATCATTCCAGGAGATGGTACGCACCCAATTGTTGTTTTGTTTGTTTTATCCGTATTACTAGAAACTTGCTCATACTTATCTGTTGGTAATCATTAAAGCTGGGGTACCTCATTTTCAAACCATGAAAGAGTAGATATTTAAATATGTCTAACAACCCATAAAACTCTTGGCACATCACTAGTATTCACAAGCATGCATTTTCAGGCTCGTGCACAGCTTTAGCACACCGTTTTCAGCTGGAGAAGCAAAGCAAGGTGGACCACTCTTGCACAGCCAATCAGATTTCATCCCAAAGTGGAACAAAATGTATCTTTTTACAAGGGGGAAAAAATGGTAATGCAGTTTTAAAGCGCCTGAACCTAAATTTGAACCATGAGTGAAGAACACGTTTCAGTCCCATCATAAGTCAGTTAAATTGTTTTCAACCGTAACCATGGTAAAAAGGCGTAAAAGTCAGGTGCATACCCTTTAAATGTCAACATCACTTTCTTAAGTGGTTTTTCTGTCTTGTTAGATTTTGAGAATGAAAATGTCCTAACTCAAGTGATCTAGTAGTCATTAATGGTGGTGAAGATGGAGAGATGAAGAGGCTGAGGAGGCGGCTGGCTCTGCTACTGAGAAGGAGGAGCAAATCAATGACTTGCAACATGACAAGACATTGTTTCATTCGTACTTTTATGGAGTACTTATAGTTATTCTTTTTACCTCCAGGATGTAGTGTTTATACAACCTCCTCTTTCAGCATTTTTTTCTCTGATTGTGCCAAGGTAAAAAAAAATATTTGAAAATCCTTGAGTTTGACGTGTCAGAAAGACTAAAATGCCTGGGTGTGTCCTCAGCGTCAAAGCGGTTTAAAGTTTTTCCAAGTCGTCTGGCCTGAGCGCACTTGCTGCTTTGTGCTGTCAGATCCGCTTTTCAGCCTCTACAAATGCAGTTTAATTAAGTGTACGTGTGCGTGCCGCGGAGGCGATTCTTCCTGTCAACCTGAGCGCCGCTAGAAATTGGAGCTATTTGTCCGCCGCGCTTGCTATCCAGCTCACTTTTTTATGGATGAAGAGGGTTTATTTTTTTTCCTCCAGTGTACAGACGCTGATGATCAGAGTAAGCCCAAATTGCACTGCCAAGAAAATGTGCGGAGCAGTGGAGAAAAAGGTGAAATAATAACAAGATGTGGTTTATTGGAAAGTTTGTGTTTACATGCATGCGTCTAGTAAACAAGAGTTGCACAGCAAGCTTACCACTGTTTAAGAGTTGCTTTTGTTGCTGTCAATCATTGCTCCTGTTTAATATTCAGTTTTTTTTTGGCTCTAAACCTGTATTGCACGCTTTAATATTGTCTCGCTAAACCTTCTGCTGCTCTTGAGAGTTGAGTCTTCAGCAGGAAAGGAGAATATTTTTTCGCGTGTTTCAGACCGATAGAGGAACAAAAAATATCTGCATTTTCGAAAACATGCAAAGAGTAATACATTTTGGACATTTGAGACGGTCTAGAAGTCTGCGCACAGTTTCAAAACACAATGGCACGTGTCTTGACTGTGCAATATCCTGAAAAATATGTGATACTTATACTTCTGTTCGTTTAAATATAGACAGCAGTGAAGAGTCTATTGTCCAAGGTGTCTACGATAATACAGGCTAAAGTAAGATAGCGAATGGATGAAATAAGATTTGAAAAATAATGGGGAAAGTGCATCTTTGACGTTATGTTCGAGCAGGGCTGGGAAAATAATAACATTTTAATGGAGATCGAGAGTCAAGAGGTCCAGAACCACTTCACTGTCAGTGTAAGGATGAGGTTGGAGAAGTGTTCAGACTTTGGAGGAAGAAAATGTGCTATTTTTTTTGGTTTTGAATCTGCATTATTTATGTTCATGGACTCTATGAAAAACATTTTAATTTTGTTCTTGGAAAGCACAAATTCAAATCAAAAATTGAGAGACAGCCGTATGTTTCAATTCAAATTCCTACCTTATTTCAAATCGTTTCAGCGTCGGTGGATGTGCTGAGAATGGTACTTGTATGGAAGAGGTTTTTTAGACTCTCACCCTTCAGCTAAGGAATTGGCTCATTGACTTGCACCTATCAGCAATAATCATACAAAGGGCTATATTTAAATGTGGACGTCATGCTGGGACAAAGTTCTCCCCACAGATTTCGCCGAAGGTTTTAATCCCAGCTGCGCCGCCGTGCATTTGACCAATTTGCGCGATTGTGGGCTTAGTTTAATCAAAGTTTAGCCTACCGGCCGTTAGAGGGGGCTGGTGGAGGTGGAGGAGATGGATCAGGGGGGGATGAGAGGGGGAGCGGATCGTGAGGGGAATAGTGAGCGGGAAAAGGTGCAGAGCTGTAATCAAATAACTGCAGATAGACGAGGGAAAATAGGCTGTTAGGGAGTTGGAAAGTTTCTTCATGCAGCAGGAGCGGCGTAATGATGCTTCGTTTCTGGCACCACGCGTGAGTCACTGACAACACAAAATGATTGAATCAGGGTAAAGTAGTATTTATATTTCCGAGCGCGAGCGCCGCCTGCTTGATCACTCAAAAAGAAGGAGTCTCTCTGTGGCATATGTACCTTTTTAAGGGAAATGAAAATACCTTTGAGAAAATTGACACGTGCAATGACAAATGCACAAATGACAAATGTCTCCCTCCGTTCCGGGCGAACAGCCAAAGGACGGACGGGCTGACGTTGGGTTGAGTTAACTGTCCATTTGGAGTGTGGTTTAAAGTGGAAAAATGTAGAAAATATTGTGAAGATGTGCAAAATTTGAATGTCGAGTATTTCATTTATAGTAAAAACGTTTTGCTATAAACTTTCAAATAAGGTGATACTTCTGCACTTTTGTGATTCATTTTACAGATTTTGCATTTGTCTGATAATTAAACCTCAACTAACAAGTTTAAAGACCCGTTTTAACACATTTCTGTTGCATTGACATAAAATCGTTATGATACTCCAAAAATATCACATTATTTTTTGTCAGTATTGTTTAAAGGTACGCTTTGTAACTTCTCTGATGGATATGTCGCCTGCTCGTCTCCGTGGAGTTATTGCTTTGCCGGAATGTTTCACAGTACGACATTAAACTTATCCATCTCCATAGAGACGAGCAGTTAACACCACCTAGCCACGTTACCACTCAGCTCACAGTAAGAATGCAGTATTTATTTGCAGTAAACCGACATTATTGCTTTGCCAAGAAAAGTTACGTAGTGCACCTTTTTAAATAAGAAATAACAAGAGAAAAAAACCTGTAGTTTAGGATTTTAAATCCATCGCACCAGTATGAGCGACTTCATTTTGTTTTTCTAATGTATCGAGCACGACTCCGTGTGGACCTGGCAAACGTCAATAAAATGTGCTAATTGATGACTTTTTCATGTGTTGCTCGAGGCAGAAAAACGTCCAATGAGACGCATGAGCCACACAGACTGACAAAAAGCAATATTATGACCAACATAAATCAGTTTTAATATTGATTTCTTTCACTTGCTGTTTTTTTTTTTTTTTTTAACTTGAATGCGTTTCAAAGTAAGTCATTTTCCTCTTTCTTTTTTACCTTCTTCAGAATCTTCAAATGCATCCTTGTTGACCAACGCCGAGAAGATAGCCACTATAACCACGACTCACACGGCCCAGCAACAGGCGGCACCAGAGGCCAGGTGAGACGTTTGGACTGACGGACCAAGTTAGATAGTTATAATTAAAACGGTTCAGAACGTGTATAGGATATAGTAATAAAAACAGCATTAGCAAGAAAAAGACTTCATTTTCGCATTGTTTTGAAGGTTACAGCTCGCTATAAACGTTACTGCGAGCAATAGCTTTTACAGCATATCATCAAGCTATTTATTATGTTGACTCAGAAACACCCTTCTGGCATTGATCTTTTATTGACATGTTTTTTCGCCCATAAAACTCATTAAAGGTGGACATGCTTTTTGTCGCCCGTCTTTTCAGGAACAACACCAAACCAAAACAGGAATCGTTCGAGTTCAAAGCACCACAAGCTCCGCCTCCGCAACCCCCGACACAAGTCTCACAGGTGAGGCTTTAAACACTTTATAAACCCTATTTCTTTATATTAATTCATGCCCTGCCCACCCAGCTGGCCAAGGACAAAAGCGTGTTCTTATTTATTTCCTCGCGCCTCTACCTGCTGGTCTTATCTGGATCGGGGCATTATGGGAAGCGTGTTTGCTTTCAGAGTAGCCCCTCAGTCCGGTGTGTTGGCCGGCGCATTAATCTGCTGCTGTAGAGATGGCATTCTCTGATAGCATTGATCCCAAAGCAGAGCAGATTAAGGGAGAGGCGCGAGGACAGGAGAGGCGGCCCGGAGCTGTTTGCTTGTCCTTTAGGTGCCCTGCCTTCCCCTGTCTGTCTGCAGGTCTCCCCCTCCCTCTTCCCTCTTCCCTTTCTCTCCGTCTGTGTCCTGCCGCCGCGTCCACCACTAACCTGAGGCGTCAATAATTCTGCATCGCTCCACCTGGGCACATGCAAGTCTGGGAGTGAGGCGCCGCTATTAAACACACGTGACTTTCCTCAACGTGGCATTCGTCCTCTAGTTCTGAAATGGAAACATCTTCAAAGGGCACTTACAGGAGAATCTGAATTGCTAAAGTCAAAGTGGCCTTGCGGCTGTAGAAGTCTGGTTGGTTGTCCGTCAGATTGTGTTCAGCACCTGATGACGTCATCATTTCTCAGATGGTGGGCAAGAGCCTTTTTTACTCTGTGGGAGATTCACTGTTTTTTAAAGAAATATCCTTGCGATTCGGGCAGCAAGATTCATCACCCTCGAAATTGCTATTTGAATGGAATGGACGAAATGTATCAAGAAACATAATTTCCTCCACAAACGAGGACATATCCTGCCTTGTTCTGCATTAAAACTGCTAGTCATGTAATTTAGATCTGCACAAACATGTTCTGAAATACATGCGATTCTTTTATTCGTTTGTCAATACTCCTGGACATGTTTAAAATGTGTACTTTGGACTGAATTATATCATTAAAACACAAATCGCAAATGTAATCACGATACCTTGTTTTTGTGCTTCAGGATGGGGAGTTCTACTCGGTGGACCTGGAGCGGGACAACAAGGGCTTTGGCTTCAGTCTGAGAGGAGGCCGAGAGTACAACATGGACCTGTACGTGCTGAGGCTAGCCGAGGAGGGGGCAGCAGTCCGCAACGGCAAGATGATGGTATGTACCTGAACAATGTGCTATTCAGTATTCATTATGATTGATCTTCTTAGGAAATCTGTACAAAAATTGGACAGTTAAACTCTTAAAGGACACATTTTATCCCTTATTAGGTCTGAGCGCCACAAGCTGGAGAGAGGCATATTAGTCTCACAATGCGATGCAAAGCACGGCTGCGAAAGTGGGCACGAAGCAAGGCGCTCGCCCGCTTCCAAACACTCACTTACGCACTCGGCAACTCGTGCCCGTCCTGTGCATACAGATTAGTAGTGGAAAAATCAAGTAGTATTCTTGTAAACTCACAAACTAAACGAGCGCTTTACATGGGAATGACAATCGCAAAGCATCTTAGAACATTGTTCCCACGTTGATGAGCCATGTTAGGACATGGTTAAAAGTCAAAGGTTATTCCTTCTGATTACTCTTTTATTTTGTTTTATTCCTTTTATTCCTTGACCAAGATGAAGCAAAAGTGATGCTGCTTGAGACAATAGACATTATTCCTGTATCGTCTGGATGTCATTCCTACTCTGTCTGTTATGTAACCTCTTCTCTAAGCACATGCCGTGCTTTGGAGTCGGTGCATGGTTCAGATAACAATTATTGCTGAATTGGCAACTATCGAAATAATCGATTAGTTGCGATTAATGTTTCAGCCTCAGTTTTTTGTTCCCCTCCTCGCAGCTGAAAACACTTTATTGAGCTGTAGAGCAGACTGAAGTCAACACTTTCTCTCTGTACGTCGTTTAGTCTGACCTGTTGCATTCTTCTGTGGTTAATAAAATAATTAGGTGCTGTCTGGCGCACTCCGGGCCCCAGGCAGCTGATTGTGTTGGTGAAAATGGCACATAGCCTTTACAACGCAGAGGAAAAAAATCTATCAAGATAATTGCTTATGCATAATGTACCCTCCAATTACTGTTAGCTGTGCTTGGCTGACTATAAACACATTGCATTCTGGCTCAGGCAATCACTCTACACTGTGCGTACAAACATGAGGGCGGACCCAGGACGAAACATATTTTGAATTCATTGATATTTGACTACCACTAGATGTTACACAAGATTTAACCTTTGTTTGATGAATGGCACAAATCTGAAGCTCTTGGCTCTTAGGTCTAATTTTACAAAGTGATTTAACTTGTGATGATGGATGATACAAATGAGCGCTTGTTTTTTCACTGGCTCAAACGCTTTCCGGGTTGTTTCAAAAGCGGGATGCATTTGAGGGCGCACGTTTTTGCAGAATTGCTTGGTTAGACCCAGATATGGATGGCAGCAGTTGTGTGAGGCAGAGGTGTCAGAGCGAGATCACGCTGCAGGGAGGATTCCCCTGGGCACAGACAGCACTGACAGAACTCTTCAGGCACCGAGGCAGGAACCGAGGAGCGCAAAGCTTTTCTTCCCCCGTCTGCGCCTCTCGCGCTTTTCCCTCGCTCAGCGTCACAGTCACTGCTTTAAGACACGATTTTCCTCCTCTGGAAACTGTTAATATACAAACTGGAAAACATACCATAGACTGAGTTTGAAGTGATGTCATACATACAGTCGATGTCAACATTCCTTGGGGGGTAAAGCTAACTGTTACTCAAGTTAGACTTTAATCTGAGCGTTGTTGTGACACAATCTGACCATGAAGAACGTTTTCTTTTCGGGTAATCTATGTATGAGGCTATGTTTCCTCATGTTTGCACAGTGTTTGTAGTGTGTCGCCATGGTAACAGACCGCCAGCAGAACACAAAGCACTTACAGCAAGAAAGAAAAAATGACAATAAATTCTGGAAATGTTCTTCTTTCTATTGCTGTCGGCCTTTCGTCGATTAGCCGGTCGATGCAGTTTTAGTCGACCGAATTTTGCATTAGTTGCTTATATTTTTATTAAGGATTTATATGCACAACAGCAGAAAGCGGAAGGTAATGGAGTGAGCTAGCTGAATATTATGGAGTGAATCATTGTCAAATCAAATCCACTTTATTTATATAACACATTTAATAAACAAACTGTTTCCAAAGTGCTGCACGGACAAACAATAAATAAAAGGTTTCAAAAGTGCTCATTTTGATCACTAGTCCCAAAACCATAACACCAGCTAAATGAAATCAGAGCAAAATCATAAAACCATAAAATAGCAATAAAAAAGTAACATGAATTCAAATAAATATAGCACAGAGGACCACAGAACTCAAGTGTGTTAAAAGCCAGAGAATAAAAGTGGGTCTTAAGACGAGACTTTCCTTGCCTGCTGCATGTTTCTGATTTTGTTCTGTTTTCCCAGGTCGGCGATGAGATTCTGGAGATCAATGGCGAGAGCACCAAAGGCATGAAGCATGCCCGGGCCATCGAGCTCATCAAGAGTGGGGGCCGCCGCGTCCACTTGGTGCTCAAGCGCGGTGACGGCTCAGTGCCTGAATATGGTGGGTCAATCTACGAAAACATTCCCTTCTCACCCATCTTCACACCCTGAGTAGGGGTGGCTCGGCGTGGACGGTGGTGGGCCTATAAAAGAACTGACCTGGTGTCTTGGGTGTCTTTCTGGTGGAAGTCACTGTTACCTCTGTTTTCTATGGAAGCATTAGCTGGACGCGCCTTTCACCTGCTCTCTGTGTCATCTCGCTGTCACTTGTCACCTTATAGCCACTGAGCAAAAGCACTCTGCTGGGACTTTACATGGTGTGGGTGTCATGTCAGTGCTACATTTATACCGTTTACATGGTTTGAATGAGCAGATTAGTACAGTCAGTATTCTTTGTGGATGGAAGTGTCAATGTCTAAATGTTTTATTAATATTATTTAGCATTAAGGAAAAACTTGATCCACTGCATCCCGTGGTAAAATGGGACATTCTTGTTAAAGCATTACTCTTTTGGTTAGGATGTGTCACAAACATATTTATGATATTTATTGAAGGTGAATGTAAGCTACTGAATTCAAAGGATTTGAGCTAAGAACGTAACTGAGGCAAAAGAGCAAGCGCCTGTGCTCTTTGGAAAAGAGAAAATGTCACTGTATTGTGCTTGACATTACTCACTAATCCTTGGGATTTATTTGCACCCACTGTTAATGTCATTGATCAGCTGTGGTTCTAGGATGTGCCCCTCCCAAAGCCCGGAATAGAGTAACTGATAAAAATATACATTTTGTACATTGACTTAAAGAGGCATTTTTACAAGTATTTTTGTTCGATGTACAGAGCGGTGAACTGAAACCACATATTAATGGATAAAAGTCTATTGATGCATGAATTGTTTAACTGTAAATTTGATTTTTATGTCTATTCTCCATAATATTTATGGAATATTTCTTTTTTTTATTTACTTAATAGTCCTGAGTCATTGTTTGGTTGTTTTATTACATTTTTATTACAGTTGAGATGCATTTGCCTGTCCAGAGACGCTCATTGGTGTAAATTGATTTTGCGCTCAGAATGTGCCGTCTTTATGCACCACTATCACATTGTGCGTACTTGTACATTTTGATCATGTTTTGTATTTTTAGTTGGCCCGTATTCTTTTGTTTTTATCTGTCAGCTATGTAAAACTGCTTCATACGCTGGTGTCGTGGGTCTCACTGTCTTCTTTTGAGTTCCGTTTCTGCTGCTTCTGTTCACATGTGTGCGTGGCTAATGTGTGGGTGTGTGGGTCCACTGGGGCAATATCTTGGACTGTCTCTGTTCTGAATGAAACGATGATCAAATAAACACTTTTTTATTGAAAATCAACACAAACAGTAATTCCTCTTTTCTTGCTTCAGGTTTGTTCAGTGATTTAAACTGTACTCTTCTCTCTTTCTCTTCTTCTTTATTTTGCGCTGGGCTCTTGTCTTTCTTCAGGGATGGTTGCTCCCCATCTCACTGCATGTATGAAAAATGACAAGATGGGGGAGGCCTCTGTCCTCCAAAATCAGACCACGGTTTGTAACTGTCCTCCCCTGTCGTCCGCCACAGTCTTTTCCTCGGTTGTCTTCTGTCTTGTGCAGTCATCCATCCTCTGAGTTATTCACATACATTACTATAACTGCACTCTCATTGCCGTCGCATCCGCAATCACTGTTCGTACTATATTGCTCATTTTGAAGTGAAATTCAGTTGATGTACCAGGCATTCTTGAGCGAGCACCATTTTTTTTTTGTTTTAGATTTCCTCTTAACAGTTTAGGTGAATTCAAACCGCGTCATGTCATGAGCGCATGAAAGAGCATGGCTGGTCAGAAAACTCATCAACATCCAAGCATTGAGTGCAATTAGGCTGCATAACAAAATGGGTGTTTCTTTTTAGTCAATGGCTGCCTCATGATTCCGTCTCTGCTTTTTACTCTCATCTTTAAGCTACCACTGGCTCAAGACTTAAATTCTACATCACAATGGCTTTCATTGCTACTGTTTTCAGTTTCTTGTTTGAGCGGTTCAGCATGGTCAGAGAAACCAGAGGAGTGCTTTGGGTCTGGGTGCATATCCCAGAGTGCTTAATCGTGACCGGCTGGATATGGGTTCTTAGGGATGGTAATTGATGATTGAAAATACAAGGTTAAAAAGCCTTTAAGATCAGTCAACCAAATTGTATTAGTTTATTAGAGTTTTTAAGCACTCTGAGAAGCCCCACGTTAGATGTGATGTATGTTTGATCCACTGCCCTATGTTACAGACACCAACGACATCAGTGCAGTCAACGCAGCCACAGGGTTACAAAACGCTGCGGAAGTAAGCCTCCAGCCCTCAACCAATGAACTGTTGGAGGCAAGTATCCCACCAGAACCCCATTCATCCAGGAGCAAGAAGGCCACGAATCGTCACTCCACCGGCACTGGCAAGCACCACCACTCCAATCATAGGCATCGCTCCCCCCATAAAAAGAGCGGTACCGGGAAAAGCAAAGGGAGGAAGTCCCCTGTCAAGCTGTTCAAGAAGAAGGACAAGGACAAGGACGGACGGCATCATTCCAGCGGGCAGCATCACCGTAGCCGCCACCGCTCCCCTGAGCGCAAACACCGCTCTCGCAGTGCAGAGAATACTCTGGACAGTCGCGGCAGAAGTGGGCGGTCACCAGACAGACGCCGCAGGCATCGCTCTCCATACCGCTCTCCACACCGCTCTCCACACCGCTCTCCACAACGCTCCCCCTATCGCCAGCGCTCTCCCAACCGCACCAGGAGACACTCCCCCACCAGGAGACCCTCCCCCACCAGACAACAACGCTACTCCCCTGATCCCTACCGCAGGTATGCCTCTCCAGACCGACAGAGGCAAGCTGCCAATGAGAAACCCAATGGGGAGGTCTTGAAGGAGGTGGCCAAGTTTCCTGAATCCATCCCACCTTCAGAGCCCAGTGTGCTTCGAGAACTCCCAGCCCTGGACCGTCTAAACCGCGAGCCCATACTCCCATCCCTGCGTAGGGAGGAGCGGCTGTATGGGGAGGATAGTCTCCTCAATAGAGCCTCTTCTATGGAAAGAGCCTACAGGGGCGACAGGGGCGACAGCCTGCTGCGCGATGTAGTGTCCCGCAACCAGAGAGATCCCTTCAGAGATGTCACCTTACCTAGAGTGCGCACGCCTGACTCAGATTCAGCATACCAGAGGTACAGCTCACTGCTCAGAGGTCGATCTCCCGACAGGCTGGACCGGGATGAGCGTTACCCCAGTCGTGGGAGCACCCCAGAGCCCCAGTACCGAGCACGCAGCCTTGGGCGCGACATGTCTCCCCTCCGGGACTCCAGGCTGGATGACTCGGCAGACGAAGAGGATGATGACAACTTTGTAGCGGCCAAAGTAAGGGAGTACTACAGCACGCTGAAGACGGACACCAGCCGCCCCTCAAAGTCCACTGTCCCGGAGCCCAAGAAAACCTACAAGGTGAACCCCAAAGATTTGAGCATTTGATTGGCTGTTACCGCTACCGCTCAAAGTCTCATTACCATCATTCCGAACAGCTGCAAAGTACCCAGTTGTGACCATATGTGATAAGACGTACACAGTCTGTTATAAATATGTGCCAACATCCAGACACTGGCAAAACAGAGATTCCAGAAAGACTTTGAAAAGCTTTGTTCCTCTTTTTTTAAATGTATGTTTTCTTTTTTTGTTTAACATTAACATTTAAAATGACACTTGACTTTTCCAGAAAATGTAAAACCACAAAAAACAAAGATGTGCCTAACAGTTTCATCAACAAGCAACTTTTTTTTCTGACCTACTTCATGGCAGGCAGTTTGTGCCTCTGTCCGATGATGAAATGTATGGACCCCAAGGACCACGCACTGGGACCACCACAGTTGGTGCTCTCAATAATGCTGTGCATGTCTTTACCATTTTCAATGTCTTCTCTCTCTCTCTCCCTCTTGATTTCTCTCTCTCTTTCTATATAGCTCCTCCCAGTGCCACTGTTTTTAGACATTTGACCAGACTATAGCACAAGCCTGCATTTGTTTGTATATTTTTGACAGTTTGCAGTTTGTGTACATTCAGAGGTGGTCATTTTAAATGAATGAAGGGAAACTTAAAACTTCAACTATGACAATGATGTTAAAATAAAATAATATATTCAACAAATAAATATATGTTTTCTGATTTGATTCACTATTAACTTAATAGTTCCAGTATCACATCTACCCTTTTTAGGCTTTTTATGGGCAAAGATAAAGAAAGGGTTGTAACTGTGAATGTCAAACTGACTTTGAAGATAAGCATGTCTTAACTCTTCTGCAACATCAAAGTGATGAGAATGCAGTGGAGAGATATCCACCTTTGATTTGCACTTCATTCATTCACTCCTTTATCATCTGTGTCCCCATCTACACCTCTACACTCTTTATGTATTTTTATTATTGCAAGTAAACAATGATCATGGATAGAAAATCCACCTTTGGAGTGCAGTGTTCCCAGTTTGCACTGATGTCCAACAAAAGTGAAAGAAAGAACTGTAGTGACGTAGCAGCAGAATAGTATATTTGGTATTACTGTTCATAAAGTAGCCTAATAAGTGTTGTAATGTGCCAGTTTGTCATGCAGTCATGGCATAACACTGTAAATCAGATTCAAATGGCAGGCAGATTACAATAATGTATGCATACAGATTATTCTACTGTATGTTCTCCAAGAATTTGTTTTCAGCGTTGTTGTTCTCTGGATATAGACTTGTTACAAAATGATCTGTTGCAATAGGCTTATTGCAGATTCTTGTTTGCTTCTGCCTCCTCAGTAATGGGGTAGTAGCTCCTAAATAATGGATGTAATCCACTTTCCAGAGTTGAGACACTCTCCTCCCCGGTCTTTAAATCTCTCACATGCTTTTTATCAAGACTCGACTCCACTCCTTCTCGACATCAAATGCAGGAACGGCGCCCTGTTTTTATTGCTTGTGTGACCCCAGAGATGATTAACTGCCAGAGTGTGCTGACAATTTATGACGTCAACAGGAGGCAGGCGACGCTAATGAAATGTTCAATGGCGACATGTCTATAAGCCATGTTGTGATGCTAGCTCGCAGGTCGCCCTCCTTTCACACCGTACTTCAGGAGCTCTCACGCTGACCTCTGAGACATTTCCCTCCCTAGTTACCATGGAAACGCTGACGCAACAGGCTCTCTGCACAAATGTAGAGTCAACAAGCAGGATCAGTGCAATTTTGAGATGTGGGAGACGTGTATATTCAAATGTACTGTACCTGCAGTTACAACTAGGCAGTGATGATGAATGGGCCTGATGAGCTCTTTGTCCTCATTCTGGAAGTGCCTCATGCTCAGCTGGGCATGGAAACCGGCCTTTTCAGAAAGATAGGCGTGTGCACCCTGGAACCAAATTATAAACTACTCAACACGATATACTTTATTATTTATAAACAGGTGATTGCTCAAGGGCCATTTGTAGTGGATGGTTTTATTAAAAAGAAAAATGACTACAGCTTCTTGCAGTTGCCACACTAATCAATCAGACGCAGAAGTCGCAGCTCATTCTCTGTCACACAGCAAAGCCTTTCTCATCTCGACTGTTTTCCTCATTAACATGCAACAGATTTATTGTTTGAAACGTACGCAGTGTGTAACTCTGCCAAGGTGTCTTCTATCTCAAGATTTACAGCCCAAACTGACCAGAGCATAAGGCTTGCAGCTATTTTTGTGTGTTCACTGACCTGATATTGTAGTCACAGTTGCCCTGAGGCAGGCTGGCGAAACAGAGATTGCTCAAAGCGCTTCTGACATCACGATCAGGCGACCTGGCTCGTCGTACACCAAGAATCTGCATTTTACAACAAAAAAAAACATTTCACAGTAACATTGAAGGTCAACCATAGCCAGTATCTCTTATAGTGAAGAAGCCTTAATGTAATGAGTATTTTGTATATGGCTGCAATGTGTAACGCAGTTCAGGGCGACTTCTTATTAAGCATTTGTGGCCTTTTAATTGCCTCTATAGGCTGCACAATTATGAATAAAATCAACTTAAATTAACAACAGCACCTTTGTCATCTCACACCCTCAAACATATAGCATGGTTTACTTACTACTACTACTACTACTACTACTACTACTACTACTACTACTACTACTACTACTACTACTACTACTACTACTACTACTACTACTACTACTACTACTACTACTACTACTAATACTACTACTAATACTACTACTAATACTACTACTACTAATACTAATACTAATACTAATACTAATACTAATACTAATACTAAAGTCTTATTGAGCCTACATGCCATAATAATAAAGTCAATGCATTATTCGAGCCTGCACCTGTCGCGTCTGAGGCATGGCGCCATCTTGAGTCCTGTTGTTGCACGTGCAGTCTGTCGTCATCATGACTTCCTCTCTGACAGCAGACGGAGGATCGTCTTCCAGATCAATAACTTTGAATTGAAAACTCCTCTTTCGCGAGTGACGCGTTCAACCAAAAGCAATAAACCCCCCCGCCCCCCCAACGCCAGAAGTGTTTGACACAGTCACAAATTTACCAATAGAGGCCAAGGACGCGGTGAGAGCAGGTGGTCGATACATCAGAGAGAGAGAGAGAGAGGGGGGGTGGGTGGGGGGGTCTGTAGATGAGTTGTGCAGAGACTGAGCTGTCCCGGGACGAGGCTTTGTCTACGGGACTGTCGCTGAGGGAGCACCGTGACACTCAGGGGGCTGCGCTGCGCCCTCTACTGCTGAAAAGACACAAGTGGGCAGGTTTACGTTCAAGAGATTCAAAATTCAAAACAGGCTGCAGAGAATAAAGGCAAGTGTTTTTGGCTACTTCTAAATTTGTATGAATCCTTCAACATACATGTAAAACAGACCACCATAACTTGTAGCCACCCATTTAATTACTTACTTATTATGGAAGATCCTTTGGGAAGTTATACAAATGTGAAGCTATCGAAGCTTATGTTTTTTCTGTTCCACAAGCAATAGGCCTTTTTTTTTAAATGTATTTGCTTGTTCATATCATTAGAATGGTTAACTACTACTGTATGTAACCATTCAGGTAGTGGGCAACTATAGGAGCTAAAGTTTTTATTGATTTTAAAATAACACGCGTGGTTGGAATAAGATGTTAGTTATTCAGTCAATTCATGTCGATCACTCCCCAGCAGAGGAGAAGAGAACCAATGCATGATAAGCGATCTGCAGCCAGCCAAGAGAAGCACAGTGCCAGATCTGGATGTGCGTGCTGACCTCACTGCTGTGGGCCCGAGGCAGAAGACAAAGCGGAATAATGAAAGGTAAGTTTGGAATAAACAAGTGTGCAAATGAAGCACTCTGTGTGGCCCGATTATTGCCAGCAGATTGCAGCGGAAGGCTTTTATTCATTTCACTCATGTGTTTAAGCAGACTTTTCCTCAACAAAAGATTTGGTATGTTTTGAATATTCTTATTTGGGGTCTCGGTCCCCTTTGGTGGAAGCACTTTGTAACTCTGTAGTGTAGTTCTGATGGATTACTTCCAAAGCATAAACTGATTTTAGTAATAGTTTAGACATAGTTTATAGTCTTCCTGAGGATGTGAGACAGGCCGCTACTCTGGCAATGTTCAAATCTAAACTAAAAACTCTTTTGTTTGGCTGTGCATATGACTGAAATGCTTTTCTTTGCACTCTTCTCTTGTATGTCTTGAACTATTATTTTGTGATTTCTGCCATGTCTTTGTGATTTTAATGCATTTTTTCCTGTTGTGTGAAGCACTTTGAATTGCCTTGTGTACGAATTGTGCTCTACAAATAAACTTGCCTTGCCTTGCCATAGCTGACGGTGACAAAGTGGCAGCACAGGTTGGTTATTGAACTATGTTTTCAGAATTTATGAATTCAATACTTTTAATTTTCATAAAAAATAAACACAGCAATGAATAGTAAAAGAAATAGTCAATAGGTCTGTATCTGTGAAGTTATTGCCATAGCTTATATCTGCAGCACACAAAAGGTTAGTTAACCATGAAGACATGGTTAGGTAACCGTTATATGGATTTGAAGCAACAATTCGGATTGGAAGACTGGAATCCTCCACTCCCACTGCGGGCTCCATATATTCAGCATCCCTCCTGCAAGGCGCAAAATTCTATTCTGATATACCAGCATATCATAAGAAATATGATCATAAATATCACCTATACATAATTGTCTGTTTGAGTCTTTCCAGATTGAAACAGCCCCTGTCCCCCCAGCAAAAAGGAAAACCCACAATCAGTTCATCTGTCGTCAGGTGCTCTTTAAATTCACCCTGAGAGACATGACCTGAGCAGTGTCCATCAGGAAACAGTTCATTTGATCACCTGCGACCCCTAACGGGAACAAAGAGTATAAAATGAATGAACAAATATAAAAATACAATAATCAGGCCTGACTCTTTTTATAGCAGGTTCCTGTTCTGCTGCAAAGGACAGGAAAAGTAGACAACCACAAAAACACTACACACAATACCCCACACACAGTTCTGTCAGTTACTAGACTGTAGCCTTCAGCCAAGAAACATCAGAGCTTCTGCTTCTCCTCAAATAGACGGGGACATCATTCCAGAGCCTGGTGTAGCTGGAAGATCTCAGGAGGTAAGGTGTTTTTGCACATACCGCATACTTACAGGCATCTTCAACTCTATTTCACTTTTGTCGGTGCATGTATCAAGTTCATTAATGAGTTTATGGCTTTAATGCTGCTTCGCTTGAACTGAAGGCAGTGGTTTCTGGTATTGTGAGACTGTTGTGTGGCATAAACTGATGCTACTCCAAATGTATCTCCCCTATAATAAATATATAGCCCAAGAAATAGAGTTGTTTTTCAAGGATGAAAAAGATCAATGGACAAGAGCATGAATCCTTTCTGTACTTTCATGGTGGAGAAACCCCAGGACAAAGACAAAACAAGGTCAGCTTCCTTCTGTCCTCCGCATCAGGAGCCAAAGGGGTTTGGGGGAATTGTTGAGAAGTCACAAAATGCCGTAAAGGACACAAAGCAGTACAAGCGTTTATTTCCTTCCGTGTACTCTTCTTAAATCTGAGTACAAGTGTGAGTAAGAGGTGAGAAGAGCATGACGTTTCAAGTAGTAAAAAATTTAATCGTCAATGTGCTGACCTCACCCAGGGCTTGACAATGGGGGGGGGTGTGGCTTGGACAGGGACAAGGGGCGCGTCCAGAACGTCTCATACCTGAACATGAATGGGAGTAGCTCACTTCGTACGTGACTTCCGAGGAAACGCTCACCCACATCCAGGAAATGTGTTGTGGAAAAATCCATGGCCAATGTGCACTGATAGGGTCAGTAAAATAATAGGCTCAGAATAGAAATGACAGGATTCAGGGCAGAAAATAGAATGAAGTTTTAGCACTTTGATTTGTGGGACATGAAAAGCGCTGAGGATTTGAGAGGAGCAGACTCAAGGAAGTCGGGGGGCTTTCTTGGACACAGTGTGGAGTAAGACGGGGTCACGCAGTGGGAGTGACCACGTAAAAACGAGTGTGTGGGAAAAGTGTTCTGAGCATGCTCCAAGACTCCATGACCACAGTCTGCAGAGGGACTTCTCAAGGGAAGGAAAAAGTACAAAACGTTTCCCTTGAATACAGAAGATTTTGAAGTAGCGCAGGTCAGAGTTGCATTGGACTTGTAAGTTTAAAAAAAAGAGCCAATCTACAACATTTTCAAGATGATTCAAGATTTTTTTACATATATATATATAAACATACACACCATGTACTTGTTTAATTTATTCATCACAGGGCAGCACAATAATCCAAATTTTAATACATGATACAGTACATTTTCAAATGATATAGGTAATAGGATGTCCTCTGCGACTTTATTACAAGTTATACCGCTGCAAAAACATGCTCTGACATTGTCTAACAGTTCATATATTAGTGTTCTCTGATAATGATAATGCGCCTGCGTCTGTATAAACTCCTGATTTGATCACTTTTTCCTCAAATCTGATCCCAATTTCTAAATCTAGTCGTAAAACAAAATAGTTCATGCCTTATTCACCATATATTGTTGATGTATCTATCATGGTTTGCGTTTATGTTTTAGGTTACAGGAAGCACTTTTTATTCTAAAACTTTTTCTAAATATATCCCTAAATGTGGAGTATATGGAAGTTAACCCACTTTGCGCAGCAGATGTCGTTTGAACACATCCTTTCCCTGTGTGTTTATTTATCCGAGTCTGTTCCGTTCATAGAGTTCCGTAAACTGACTGTAAGAGCCAGATTGGCGGCAGGCCTCAGAGAGTAATCAGTGGATGTTCTGGAGGCTGTGCTCCTTCAGGACTTCCCGCTCGGGGGGCACAGAGCTGACGTAACGGCCATGGAGAGGCTCTCACACACTTGAGCGCTGTGACGTGCTCTTTGGCAGTCCCAGAGTTTACAACAGGGCTCTGGCTTTCGCTCAGACGAAAGCAGCTCAGTCCACTGGGAGCTCACTAACGGAGGTCCTGCTCAACATGTACGTCAGCCCCCCTTTGTATTGGGAATGCCATTGGGTCATGCTATATACTGTGGCCTATGAAAAGACTTTATCTCCTCAAAACATATGCTACATCCATAAAACATTATAAACGTTTTAAAAGTACGTTATAAGTAAATTCTAAGATTGAAGCAAGTGTGTGACATTGATTCTGAACACTGATAAAGCAACAGAGTTTGAGATTCTCTGAAAAATACTGTGCTTAATAGTGGGTACTCAATATTTTTTTTGTATTGTCCTTTTTTTTACGTGTGGAAAACTCGTGCTTGGTTAATTAATAGAACCATGCAACAGTTTACCAATGTCCACACGGTCTACGAATATTTATTTGAGCAAATGGTTTTGACAGTACTTTGTAACAGTTTTGGTTACTCCTCCCACTGTGTGTTCAAAGTATATCCTATTTTTTTTTATGTTTTGTGCCGCTATTGTCTATTTTGTTCTCTCTCTGTGTCAGGTTCCGCGTTTTTTTTGTTTTCTGTCCCGTTATTGAAAAATTGAAGAAGAAGAAAATGTCAACAGCATCGTTTAATGCAGTGTTTTTCAACCTTTGGGTCGCAGTACACTTTAATTAAATCAGTCAACACAGAATTGATGGGTTTGCTCAAGGCACCTGACAATACCTCAAGGCACACTAGTGGAAAACAAGAATTGAATGTTTTGTCCTTACAAGTACATTGACTTCAAATGTTCGACCTCATCTGCTTAATTAAGGGAGCACAATGTAAAGTGTTTTATAAACTGAAAGTGACAGGTTTCACTAACTGGATTTGACCAAAAATGTTCCCCGTTTTCCCCCAGTTTGACAATGTTAGTGATGTTTATTATTGTACTTCCTGGTCGGACATGAGCAGCAGATGTGACATAGGTAAAAGTAATCCTATAACTGCTACTTTGCTGTACATTTACTGTAAAGAAGGGCTGAACTCAAATAACAGACAAATAATATCTGACACTGACGCCTTTCTTTTATTTTAAATTATTGTTTAAAGTGTTGGGAAATTGTGTCCGTTATATGTAAATCGTCCTTACGTTTTGGATGGAATGTTGCATATTTTTCCACTATGACAAATATTTACCACAGGGTCTCTCCCACCAAACTAATAATTAGAAAAACATGGGAACCTGTCATATGCGCTTTTATTTTAAACCTGCTTCATGTCATCTACACAAGCCTATAAACAATGACCACAACGAATCAGCAGATCAAAGTGGCAGCGACATTTGTCCGAGTGAACTTTTAGCATTCCCCGTTTCAGTTCCTGGATACTTTTAGATCAATTTATGCGTAGTTTCCTGTTCTCACTGTGCCTGCTTTTCCTCTGAGCGCTCTGGTTCCCCTCAGTTCAGAACCACTGTGTTATTTGCCCATTGTGCCGATGTTGCAGATGCTCCTGTCCTTTGGTGATGATGTCAGACAGAGAGTTTGGGCTGGGGGTTATCAGGGTCTTCGATCTTGCATGCTCCCCCCAGACTGACAGTGGTAAAACAAGCCGTTTGCTGCTGACTCATCGGCCCCATGCACACTGGTGACGGTAAAGCACCAGCGCGGCCCGGAATCCTGCGCCCGAACACCCAGACGTTTTGTGTGTGTGTCTGCATTGAATACATAACACGGCACACCACAATACCATTTGGAATGACCTCTGACCCCTGCGATCTCTGACTTCAATGGGACGTCCCTCCTACTTCCATCAGCTTGTCTACAGGGCTAATGTTATTTGTCAGGAGCATTGCTATGGTTCACGTCCATCCAGTCCGCTCCAAAAACATATGGAGATGGATGCGGCTGTCACGTTTGGCCGGTGGGCTCTTTGAAGTCTGTATTTTCTGTTTTTGTGTTTTACTTGGCCGGTCCAGAGAGGGAGAAGATTCCTATTTAAAAGTTGGCAGCGGAGCACATAACACAGCCTTGTGAAGTTTGTTTAGAAGCAGCTGCACACAACTTCAGATTTGATGTTTTCTCCGACTAATTCTTAACCAGTTACTTATGTTGCACTCTCTCGCCCCTCGGGCCCGTCCTCTCCGATATCTCCCTTATCTCCACTGCAGACAGGAGAAACCTTATCCTCTCATCTCCTCCTTTAGTGTCCAGGCCCAATACCGCACTGCACTGTTGATATATTGTGGGCTTTAAAGTGCATATGATAGGCTCTCGTGTGGTGTTGTTTTTTTTTGGTTTTTTTTAATTTTCATTGGTTTGTTGGGGTATTCCTTGTGGTAAATATTTATCATCGTTTTACAAGTCATGTTGCAGTTTGTGAAGAAAACCAAAAGTGAAAAATAACAGAAAGTAGTGCTGAGATCTAAAACAGAATACCTCTGTTTTATGTCATCGATAGAAGACAATTTAGATGCAACAGAGGCGTTTTTGTGACTGTTTCTCTGTTTCAATCTGGAATCTAGTCTGGAACGCAGCATCAGTGTAATACTAAAGCAATATCATAAAACCGCTTTAAATGAAATAATAATAAGATGAAAACTGTCAATTTTTTTTATATATATAAGTTTATGACTGGAATAAGAGGCCACTTCTGCATCTGTAATTCTGTAAATCTTTGGTAACCACAAGATGTTACTGTAAAAATATAAAGCTAAATTTGACCTTACTCGATAATATTCAAATGGATTTTTAAGAAGAAAATCCTTTTCTTCCCTGCCAAAAAAACTAATTATTTGTATTTCTTTTGTAGACATGTTGCATTTTTATATTAACACAACTTCAAACTATTGCTTATTCCTATATTGGTGTTCATTTGGTGCTTGCTTGATTCACTCATCCCAACTACTTTAACACTTTGACAAGTTTACCTGACCTGAGGAGAGGAAGAATTGGCTTGTTTCTCCTTTTATCACACTATCTGACTGTTAATTAGATGAGTGCACATTCCCTGGATGTTTGACTTATCACTGTGCTACGATGGAGCCAGGAACACCAGCCATAGGGGATGAGTGGGAGGTGGAGTGTTTGTCTGGAAAATGGAAAACACCAAAGCCTGCATCGACTTCATCTAGCTCTCGAGGAACCTAGAAGATTTACATTGTTCTTATTTTATTGGATTATTCTGTCATGTCCATTTTTGTCAAGCAAAGTAAAACCTGGCGTAACAAAGAATTATTGCAAATGACTTGGATGATTTCAGTTTTGTTTATCTCCCTCCATCTACTTTTGCGTGTAACTTGTGAGCGCGTCCTTCCTCTAAAAATAAATAAATAAAATGAAAGGAGACCATGCATTTTCGGGTTAATATTGAACTATGACATAAGTACATAAGAAGATTTTTTTCATTGTAAAGGGCAATAGATGATCTAAAACATAGATTTAATAGAAACGGAGTCAATTTACTTCCTGTTAGGGAACTGATAAGCCCCGCCCCTTCCAGTTGTCATTTACATGTTTTTATTTTTTACGTGACATTTTAAGAACCCTACATGTATCACTCAGATCTGAATTTTCCAAATAATCGCTCCAGGGGACTGTGGGCGGGATAGGGGTGGGTGGCAACAGAAATGTTCTTGGCCAAACCTCAAACCTCAGTTGCAGGACAATAAAAGATTATCAAACATCGTGAGTCAATCAAAACACAACCCTGAGAAAGTTAATGAAGAGGAAACGCAAGGTTAAAAGCTCCCCCCCCCCACACACACACACACACACACGCACGCACACATGCACACGCACACGCACACGCACACACACGCACACACACACACACACGCACCCAAAACACATATAGACGCTCACTATACATCCTGTGTCTGTCACTCCAGGCTCACTCTAGGTGGCCCCGTTCTGGACCTCCATTACAGACGATTGTTGTGCCTCTCATCATGCAGTCTGCACAGCTTCCTTAACAACCCACAGAGTGTTTCATGTGCCCGCACCCTGCCGGCCCCTCTGCCACACCACTGCAGCCCCTCTACCGTCCCGGTCTGATACAGTATATGGACTTATAGCCCCATGTCTTTTTTGGGGTTAGGGTTAGTTGGACTCCATGTGGGGAACGGTAAGAACTTTGCTGGTGGAGGAACTGGAGGTTCAAGTTAGTCTAAAAAAAAATTGCATATAACATAAAATACAAGTGGTTGAAATGAGTTTCCTCCGCAGGGTGGCTGGGCGCTCCCTTAGAGAGGGGGGGAGGAGCTCAGTCACGCGGGAGGAGCTCGGAGTAGAGCCGCTGCTCCTCCATGTCGAGAGGAGCCAGCTGAGGTGGCTCGGGCATCTGTTCCGGATGCCTCCTGGACGCCTCCCTAGGGAGGTGTTTCGGGCATGTCCCACCGGGAGGAGGCCCCGGGGAAGACCCAGGACACGCTGGAGGGACTATGTCTCTCGGCTGGCCTGGGAACGCCTCGGGATCCTCCCGGAGGAGTTGGAGGAAGTGGCTGGGGATAAGGAAGTCTGGGAGTCCCTGCTTAGACTGCTGCCCCCGCGACCCGGCCCCGGATAAAGCGGAAGAAGATGGATGGATGGATGGATGGATAAAATAAAATGGCTTGATAAATGATGACAACCCTAATGAATCGGAAACATAGGCTAAATTACGTGTAACAACTAAAGAATTAAATCCGCAACCAAAGTTGAAAAAGACACAGAACTCTCTTTCACTTTTTAACCCATACATATAGTTAAAATAGACTTATACTTGAATACCGTTCATTATTCCCACTTATGCTTCAACATACATAACTCTATAGGTGTGTTGTGTGTGTTTTCCAAATCCTTTGTTTGTGTTGAGGTTTGCTTAAAAGCTTAAACGCCCATGCAGTTGACTGTTGGCCTGTTTCAGAGAATGCCAAGTAAAATATAAAAAACAGACTCAAATTGAAGTCCCAGAGTTCTAAAAAGCTTTGGCCCTCATCTCCCGCGGGACCCCGTTGGTTACTCATTCTCCTGTGTCTGCCCCTGTCAAGCCCCTCTCATTACACCACATACTGGGAACTCTCTGGTGTATACCTCAGCCCTAAAGTCCGACAATACTTTTGTGGAATGTGAAATAACAACAATAGTCGGTGCGGTGGGAATCTAGCGACGGGGCAGAGAAACCAGGACCATGAGTTTTTTTCTTATGCAGCCACCTTCAAACGTGGCTTCTCTGGCTTTATAGAATGTTTTTGTACCAACTTGTTGATAGCACATATTTGACTGTATCAAGCGTGAGTAGGATCAGCATTTGGAAGTTCTAATTCTTGACTGCACAGTGGATTCTACCGTTTCTATCTACAGGAGTTAAATTGTTCATTGAAGAAACATTTCTCCATATGCTAAGCTAAATCTTTGTTCTCCACTTTCTGTTGTACGCATTCTAACCTTCAGGATCTTCATAATTGCCCCTTACAGGTTGCAACATTCACTAGAAATGCACACCTCCATTCAAATAAAGAATTTAACCACAGCGTGTATAACTGTGCGTTTCTATGGCTGGAGGTCTGGGGGGGCCTATTTTTCACTTAGTCCATTGTCTGTTGTGTCGTCTCTCTGTAAACTTGTCATTTCATGTGCCTGGCTATGGTCACGTCCATATTTATGATCACTTGAAAGCACAATGTGGCAGTATATCACATGGTTTATATAATGCAGTTTACGCAGAGACAAGCTGTTGGCCGGTAATAAATTTTGTGTGCTGCCTGACGGTTTATGTGTGACCGTCATGCTCAGAAAGACAGTTGAACAACAAGAGTTTAAAAGAGTTTGGGATCTTGGGATCAACATGTATTTTACCTAACCGTACGACCTGCTTGACCTTCGCTATTAGTTCGGCTCGTCTCATAGAGAGTCTTGGAAGTCAGCGGTAAAGTCAGAGGTGGAAATACTCACATTTGTAAGTAGAAGTCCAGACACTAGAGCAAAAACATAAAGTGTAAGTAGCACATATAAACATCACCTAATCATCTGTTTCTCACAGATTGTGCGATTTTTTATGCGTATGTTTCTTTGCTCAAAGCCGGCACTTGAACTTGAAACCTTAATGCAGAATGTCATCATGAATTTGTGAAAAATTTACTCGGAAAGCACTTTCTACTTTTCAGTCTAGTTTGAAAAAGTAATGAAGTAGAATATAATGCAGTAATAAGTATCCACTAGATACTTAAAATTTGTACAGTAGTTTTACTTTTGTTTACTTTGTTACATTCCACCTCTGCCTATAGTTTCTAAGAACATTTCATCATAATTTCTCTTCGGGTACACAGTTTCAAGAAGAACCGGACCCCAACATGGAAAGGTAATGCTCAAAAACGTGAGCAGACAATTTTTAGGATCTAGAAGCGCTCCGGCGTTTTCATCTTTATGGAAAAGTACAAGTGCATGTACAGTAATATCCATCAGCGGAACTAATTGTATCTGGAGTTTAACCTTGACCTTGAAATCACGCATGTGTCACACCTTGGGCGGTGAAAGCCAGGTTCTACCAGAAAGTTACTAACACAATGCATCGGGCAGGAAGGGAGAATTAGCCACACATCCTACTTGTCCAAATGCACTGAGCTGAGCCGCGAGTGCCGTAACACATCCGCTCATTCAGGGTCGAAAGTCCTCCAGTGCCCCTGTTCTTTCCCACACCTCACACGCTCACTATCAGGTGTTGTCACGGCCGATTCGGACTGATAGAGTGCAATGGGGGGGGTTAAGTGGTCCAACATGTGCCCCCGCTCTCTTGACCTCGTACAGAGCAGGGATGGATCTTAAAGAGTGGTTCAGCCTGACAAATATAACAATGCGGTTTGTGGTTTGAAGGCCGCGGCTCGTGTGGCATGGACTGAACGACCAGAGAGGAAGTCATTCAACCAGGAAATGTAATGGATAATACACTGCAAAAAGAATTATGCATTTTCAGGTCGTTCATAACTATATCACTATATATATCAAGTAGATCATCATCTTATAGTTTGTTCATTGTAAACTGTAGTATTGATGTAAAACATGTCCATTGACTTGAAAACTGCAGAACAAGACGTTTAGTATTTCCAAGTTTGTGAGACGACGACGAAAGCGAGAGTAAACAAGAAACAACTTCCGGTTTATCGTATGCTTTTTCTGCATTTATTTCACTTCTCTGTGCCTCTATACTGCGTTTTCAAATGCCGTGCTTCGATAAACTGCAAACAGCTGATGCTAACATGCGCTAGCTTTGTTTTGCTAAGCTTGTCAGCTCAACAAATAAAGTTATCATCATTGGAAATAGTTTTTATTCATTTTAATCTCATTTTACCTGAGTCCTGCATTCTCTCTTGTCCAGTCATCTTGCGCTAAAGCCTAATGTGAGCCAGTACACTCGATACCGGTACAATTCACTGACGACAGAAGCTCCAAAGTGAGCCAATGGTAACGTGCCTTTAATTTTGGTATGTATTCCAGTGCAAAGTTAAAAGCTCCTTTAATGGTGAAATTGTGACATTTTTTGAAATATAACAGTAGCAATTATGTTTAGAGATGTCGTCAAAGAACGAAAAGTGTGACAGATTTGTTTCAGTTGAGTATCCCTCCAGGACTGATGCTGAGGAGGCTGATTGTTCTGCTGATGCGGTGGAGATGCACTCATTCCTTAAAAGAGGCAGTGCAACTCTCAAACCTTTGTTTATCATTTTTCTTTCCCACATCTGAAGCGGTTAGTGCTGAATTCCCATGTAGGATCAAAATGTTTCAAAATGTTTTGATTACTTTTCAACAACTCAAAGCCGTTTGAAATATACTGTCAAGAAACATGTGTAAGCATTATGAGCAACAATGGGTTTATGCATTTTGTTGATTATACAAAACACACGCAACGCTATCATTGGCCAATGCCAGAAATAAATGGACATTGTGTAAAATGTGGAATGTTTTCTTATTTCTTGATACAAACAAACCATTTTCATCAATGAACAACAACCTAAGCACAAATCAATTGAAGTTGCAAATATGTAACTTTTCTGGAGGAGGGGCTACCAGCTGCTGCCTCCAAGAAATATTATTACTTTGCCTGGAATATTCTGTATGGCATTAAATTTATTCTAATGAAGAAAAGTTACAGGTCAGGTCTTTGGCGAGGCAAGCCCAATTACAGTAAGAATTCATGTTTTTCCAAGGTATATTAGGGAAAAAACAAAACAAAACATAAGAGAAGATAGACCTGTTTTTGATAAATGCAAGATACATAATATTATAGAACACTCCAGACAAAGCCATAACATCTCCATGGAGACCAGCAACTGTACAGAAAAGTTACAGTGCACCTTTGAGTGATTATGGGGGGTTTAAGACTCTTTATTACCAGTATTATGTATTTACTTTGAACACATTTGTTATTAATGGATCAGTAAAATAAACAATAGGAGTCTCTCTGACACACGAGAGCAGAGGAAAAGCTGAATGAGTGCATGTCACACATCACACCACTATTTAGTCTGAGAGTTCATATTTTTCCAAGGTCTTGATAACACAGCACCACATGCATTTTACATTAACAGGCAATAGTGCAACAGCTGCTTTGTTTTTTTGTGATTATAATACAGTAGAACTTTTTTATTTTAAGGTTAAGGTACATTTTATTGTCCCTGTTGGGAAATTTGTCCTCTGCATTTGACCCATCCTTCAATGCCGCTGGGGCATCTCCTCAGGAGCAGTGGTCGTTGCGTGCATCTCCAGATCTTTGTGCTAGGTAAATTGAATCCCACAAAATAAGTGCTTGATATTGTAAATAAAAGTTGTTGACGTACATGTGACCTTGAACTTTGTGGAGATTAAGATTTCCAGACCAAAATGGGATTGTTTTTGATTGGATTTCCCTCATCAACCTTAAATATACACAATAGTCTATTTTAAAATCTAACAGGGTTCTGCTGACTACTTATTTTGGATTCAGCTCTAGAAAAGGGTGCTCCAGACTGCCATTGATGTCTATCGGTCAAAGGCAGAGGATAACCTTCCCTAAATAGAAATGATAAAATCTGCTTAAAACTTAATTTTTAGCACAATAATATTACATTTACGCCAACACCCCTTCACGTTATGGATTAGTGTTTTTTCTCTCTTGAGCAACAAGACATTTTCCTTGAAAGATTAGCTCAACATGTGCTCCCTGGTTTAAGGTGTTGCGCATATGTAATTGCTAGTGTTGTGGGTTGGGTTCGATCCCCAGTTCTGAGTGTTTGCCGAATGTCTTTTTTCCTTCTCTATTCCCATCTCATGCTTCAGCTGTTGTTAAAAAAAAACCTTTGGGACAGAAAATCTTGAAGAAAAAAAAACAGAAAGAAAGACAGATGCTCAAAATATGACACTGTGGTTCTAAAAAAAATCAATGCAGATGCTAATCAATACTAAAAGAATTCACATAAAATGCCTGACCAGCCAGACCCTCCTACATTCTGTTCGAAAGTGTCTGGAATTGAACCATAACGGTGCATCAGAAAAACTCTCCTCACTGGGGGAAAGTCCAACCACAGTCGCTAATTTGCGGTATGTATCTCTCAAATGCAGAAGCCATCTCCTCTCAAATATTTTAATTTCCTTTTTCCCGCGTAAGCGGGCATGTTTGTTTAGACACAAACTGACCATGTGTTTCTCTGATTGGTCAATCCGTCTGTCAATCACCCCCATGCATTTGAAGTCCGGGAAACAGAACACCAAGTGTGTGTAATCCCCATTCGTTCAGGAGTGATCCATTGCAGAAAAAGGTTCAGTTGAATACTGTTTTAGAAAAACAAGACGTTTTGACTCTCATTAAAGAGTCATTTTCAATCTGCAAATCTAGTCTGAGAACCTGGATATTTATCCTTCTCTGAGTAAGCCCTGATAGTAGCCTGTCCTGTGTTTGTTACACTGTGAGTTTCACCTGAAACTAATCTTTGTTACCCTAACAGCCCTGTAATGGGCCGTTGAAATCCTATTGTCACCTTGTTGCAGCTCCCTCATCACTGATGAGTACCTGATTAGCATCAGAATGGCCAGGGCTGATGACCCATGGCTTTTAAAATAAAACAAAAATAGCCTCCTTAACCCCTCTTTCAAACCATCTCTTCTCCTGCTCAGAATCTCCACCTCACTGTCTTCAACAGAGTGGTTTGTGGCTTTAAGATGAAGATGCACAGCGCTCTGTGGTCCTGAATTTGTGTGTCTTCTGTGCTGATACAGCCTCTTGTGAAGTGGCTGTTTAGTCTCCCATATGTAACACTCTTTACAACTTTCTTCACTGCATTGGATAGAATACACTACATTGCTTTGTTTTTGTGTAGGCATCTTGTCCTTAGGGCGAACCAGTTTTGTCTTAAAGTGTGAAGAGTTTAAAATAAACAGGAATTTGGTGTTGTCTAAAACTCCTTTGTAGTTTTTCAGACAGTCCCGAGACATAAGGGATAGAGACGCCATTTCTTCTTGGTTCCGTTTCCCTTTGGTCCTTTTTGCCCTGTCTGTATTGACATCGAGAGAGACACGCGCACGCATGCACACACACACATACACACACTTATTTATGCACCTTTTTAGTATTTGTACAGTGGCACAGGACTTTCCTTTGGGCATGCTCAGTCCAACATACCGCAAAACACAAAAAACAGATGGTTCTACTCTTGTGCACTTGTGAGCTCATCTTAGGTCCGTTCACAGCTTTCCTAGAAAACACCAGCGTCGGACCATTTATATTACTCTGTGGTACTCGCTCAGACACACTATCTCCCTGAGAATGACACCACTCTAGATCAGATTATTTTGAGGGATTAGTGTTAGAGCCGCACAGTGAATGAATCAATCAGTAAAGAGCTGAGAAAAGACCTTAATGAGGCTAATGTGAACCAGGCTGGTGACAGGCAGCTGAGGCAGTAACACACATGCTGTTGAACAGGAAGGTCACCTTACAATTCAACGTCTTCTTTGCAAACACTGCTGAAGGCCTACTTGTTTTAAAAGGACATGTTGTGTAAAGTGGGCTTTCATCCAACAGTGTTCCTTCATCGGCTTTCTCAAAGTTGAATTTCAATTGATTCTCACATGTTGGAGTAATCGTGTATTGTACTACATTTGATGCTTGACAGCTCCGAGAGTTCTCTTTCCTTGGCCTGTAGACTTTATTACACCGGACAGTGTAGCGTGAAATGAGGATGAGACATCGAAGCAATCTATCCAGAGCTGGATTCAAACTCACAACACTTGCAATTCTTTTTTAAAATTCTGACTCCGGGTAATACATGTATGGGTTAAAAAAAAAAATCTTGTGACCATTTTTCCAGAATAAACGCACGTAAATGAAAATCTACTGCTTGCTAGGTTGAAATATAACTACGAAGAGACCAGGCTTATCAGTTCTACAGTTTTGAACATGAAGTCAAAGAGCCCATTTCTATGATTAAGCAGTTTACAGATGTTACAGATGTTTACAGTAACAAAATACTGATCTGCGTAATGTATGTTGTAGTTTATCACAAATACACGATAAAGTATAATACGTCTTCTTTAACAATAATACAATTTCATTAAGCCCTATTCACTAAACGCTTTTCCAGATGTTCAATGTTGCAATGGTTTAACATGTGCAAATAAATGAAAAAAATAACTGAGTCAGTGCAGAAATGGTGAAGGAGATTTGCTGTGGCAAGCGTGAGTAAAATGAGTAGATGACAATTAAATCCATCATATAGCTCAGGCTTGAACATCAAAAACGTTACATTACTGGTAGGGTGTGCAAAACGTGGAGATGAACGTCGAAGACATCAACGACATGCTCCGATGTTTAAGAGCACCAATCAACTAGTTCCAGTGCCACCCACCTCACTCCAGCTGACCATCGGACCAGATCTAATCATCCACACGAATATCGGACCTTAAACCCCAACACAACCCAGTATAAAAACTTGTCACTGCCCGAGAATGGAACCAACTACCATCTGACGTAGCTTTAAGCCCGACTTCGGACACCTTGGCTGACAAAAGACGAACTTCACGCACTTTCTCCTCCCTCATCGGTGATATCCCTTTGGCGTTTGCAGATTCATCAACCAGAACCGCATTGGTACATTTGCAAAAACAATATAGAAAATAGCAGTTTGGTCACCACTGGTAACTCCATTTATCACGCTATACTGTCGGAATACTTTGGAATTAACATTAAATTTGACTCTTTAGCATGTTAAACGCCTCTATTGGTGTAACATTAAGCTGGAGACTAAAAATGATCTGAAATGTGACAAAACTGTTCCGATCGCTGAACTCATACTTGTCCCTCACTATCTGGCTGTATGTTGTCACCGTTGCCCTGGGATACACAAACACGAGTCCACTTCCCCCACCGCCAATTACAAAATCACACCCGTACCCAGAAATTCATCCCTTTTGTTTTCTATGTTATTTCATATCATGCATCATCCATTATCATGTATTTGCGTTTCTCCTTTCTCTTTTGGAATATGTGAAAATGTGTTTGTTGTGCGCAGGTCTGTTCTGTGTTGCAAAGAGGGTAGTTTGCCACCTATACACAAAGAAGATGCTTGTGGGCTTGTTGTGTGCAGCACATCTGGCCTTCCCTCAGATTAAACTTCCTGACTGTGCAGAGAGCTGGAAACCATTTGTTCACAGGCAGTTCCGTCATTGCTGCTTCAAAGGGCAGGGATTGGTGGGTGATAACTCCCTGTCCCTGATATTCAGAGGTGGAGAGAGTCATGCAAACATTTACCTTCACTCTGTTTCATGGACTTTAGGAACTTCTGGAATATAAGATTTCCCTCCAGTGGTGTCATTGAAACATACTTTAGTGTATACGTCTAGTTGAGTCATTCATTTCGAGGTGCGATGAGTGCTGAGAGCGCAGTACACCAAACATAAAACAGTTGGTTGAGAAGTAACCAGCTGTTTACTTTTAGTATTTCATGTTTTTTAAATGTTTTTATGTGCCTCTTTTAATAAGTAAGTAAACTCATCTCCATATGTTCATAATGAGTTCAGTCTTTGTTCATGCTTTGTTAAGGCAAATTGAGGTGTAGTTATTATAAAGTGGAACCAATGTTATTTATTTATTTATTTATTTATTTATTTATTTGGTAATATTTAACAGGGATTGTGCACTTTAATCAACATCTCTGTAAATGCACCAGCGTTAACCAGAGAGAGGCCATTTTTCACCTGCAGTCCCAAGACCGATTAAATTGTGCAATTAAAAGTTAGGAACATACAAATCAATACAAACAATTCAAATACAGTAAACCAGGCATGTCCAAACTACGGCCCGGGGGCCAAATGCGGCCCTCAGACCAATTTTTGTTGGCCCTCCAGCTTCCTGCTAAGTTGGTCCAAACAACAAAAAGTGGTACTTTTTACTGTAAAATCGGACAAATTCAAGCATTTTAATGCTAAGCCCAGCCTAATATTAATGTTCCAAGTCTTTATTAAAGCTGTGGAGGCTCATCAAAAACAATATCAAATGCTTAATTTCAAATGATTCACTCCATTGTCGGGTTGTCTGTGGCCCTCTGCTCTGTATAAGTTTCAAAATGTGGCCCTCGGTGAAAAAAGTTTGGACACACCCCTGCAGTAAACGGCTTATTACTCCTCTACCTTGAGGAACCGCTTGAATGTTGGGCTTCATTTTATGTTTGGTGTGCACTGCAGCTTTTGTATCTTTGTTCATGCTTGTGTACTGATGCTTGGATCAGGACAACGTGCCTTCACTTCATTTTATAATCCTTTTATCCATTTGAAGAGGTGCATGAGTAAAATGACATTTAATCTGAGTAAAGTAAAGACAGTAAATATACATGGATTGTAAACTAATACCAAAGATTTAGATGAAAAATCTTCTTTTTTACAGCCTGACATGAACACAACTGATGTTTATGTGCGAAAGCAATGCTCCAATGAATCGTTTTCCGTGCATGGCGAGGATAAATTTGCCATTTGTTTAAGATTTGTTTGTGTGTAACTCTGTCATTATTTCTTTAAACAGATTAGACTTTTTGGTGGATTACTGGTTGTATTTGAGATTCCCACAGTGCTGGTATTATGTGTGGGAAAACACTCCTCCATGTCTTGTAATGAGCATTTGAAAACAGTCATTACAGAATTATCTGTGGTATCACTGTTATACCACATTATACTTGTGTGCTCGATGCATCCAGACTTATGCTGGAGTATGATTCACTTATGAAAAAGAGGTCTGCAGTGGGTGAAGTAGCTCATGGCTGGAGGGCACCTCAGGCCAGCCGCTTTATCAGATGAACACAAACTGGAGCTCCATCAGGTTAAAAGCACTGACTAAAAGAGAAGGAAATGAGGTAATAGGCTTCATCTGTGGTGCTTTGGATGCTCAGTTTTCATAGGTGCTCCAAGACAAGTGGGCTTTACAAAATGTCTATTTGAAATATACACTTCATTTTTCATCTGTGGATCATTGTTAAAATGAGCTTTATACAATAGAGTTCTTTGAGTTTATTGTGATGTAATGCAGAGCAGCCGCATCCTGGTGTTCAGCCCCCGAGTTGGCACAGCTCAGAGAAATAATGAAATGAGCTCCAATTTTATGAAAGAGGTATTTCTTTAAAGCCACACATCTGACAAGAGATGACACGCTTCATGCTCCTGTTGTTCTAATAAGTAGGCTTATAAACAAGTCTTGGATTTCACAGAGCCAAGCCAAATGCCATTGTGCAGTTATGCTTATTGCACTGCTTTCGTGAGCTCCAATTGTTTGTGGTTTTGCACAAATGCTCTGCTAAATGACAAGGTTTGTCATTTTGCACACATGATTTAAGTTGGTATTGTGTTATAGAAACAATGAATAAACATCTTTGGTGCTTTGTGGTTGTAACATGTAGTTGACAGCAATGTCCTCTTTAACCTTTTACAACCGGGGCAACATAACTGAATAATGCAGACATGCTCAAGATTTTCTCAGCTCTGCTTTAATTTGTAAAATGTGTTTCACATTCACTGTCATATACACTCTATATTTGTATTTGTTGATTTAGAGCAGACTTTGAAGTTGTGCGATTTCCCCTGTATATTTGAATGTATGTTAATTTTAATGAGAGGAAAATACATTGCAAAACTCTTGACAACTGAAAACGCATCAGTGAGATTTTCTACGTCACTATCATACGTTTTATCTATTCATGTTTGCTCCTTTTTTGCCTTTTCTCTTGATTGTCACATTTTTCTTAATCCATATTTATACATCTCGTTTTTTTTAAGTTTGCTATATAATTCTAAGTCGCACTGTCTATTCTCAGCAGGGTGAACACTTTGAGCATGTTTTAGTACACGACTGATGTTACATATGCACTGGTTTATATGAATGAGATGGAATACATTACATACACATTATCCATAAACTATTTCAGCATTCCTTTAGTCACACGCTAAAAGTAGCCATAATACATGAAAGCGTGTCTTTTGAGCGTACAGTGTATTTCCATCGCAGACTCAATATCCTCTGAAGTGCAAAAGTAGCTGTAGTAAAAGGTAACAGACCTATGTTCCTTTCGTCTTGCATTCATTTCCAAAGTAAATCTTTCCAGTTTGTGCCATGACACAAAGGACACTCATCATTTATCCTCTGCCGAGATGGTCAAAGAACTGCATATCCTTACTTGAGTAAAAGTACAGATAGTTGAATATTACTTCAAAAAAGTTGCTTGATCAAATTATCAAAGTACTGAAGTATTTGTTGTGTATAAAATAGTATTCATAGTACTTTTGTTTTTTTTAATGATTGAAACTACTACTACTGACTACTACTACTACTACTACTACTACTACTACTACTACTACTACTACTACTACTACTACTACTACTACTACTACTACTACTACTACTACTACTACTACTACTACTACTACTACTACTACTACTACTACTACTCTGTTAGAAAAAACTGTAGGCTTTGTTAAGGACTTAAAGCCAAGTCACAACAGCAAATTGACTCCGTTCATATCACGCTCACCTACTTCTACCAGGGGCAAACCTTATTCTAACAGACGTGGAAAACTCCTCCCCAAAATGATAAATGGACCAGAAAGTATAATATTTATCTTTAAAAGTTATGTGGAGTCAAAGTAATAAGTACTAAGACATGACTCAAGTAAACTAAAGACCTTAAGTAAATGTACTTCTCTCTCATTTGTACTTTTAGAATAACTGACTTTCTCCTTTACCTGATATAATTCAGCAATTCTCAAATGGTCAAATGTTTAACAAGTGTGACGAGGCATTGACTAAAATGAAGCTCAAGTTGGTGAAAATAGACATCTTAAAAAGCTAGTTCTAAAGGCAAACTGGAGTGAAGGTTTTTATAACATCTAAAATAGACATGTATTATGATGACTAACTGCTATTATGTTTTACAAGAAGGCAATTCTCTCCACAGAGTAATGAATCCCGTCTTTGTTGAGGTACATAAAGTATATGATTAGACTTGATTTGTGCTTGTCCTGTGCCCTGGGGCCATGCAAAAAACCAAGCACTTGCAGATGGGTTGTTTCAGGAAAACCACAGCACCAAAAGGGATCCCTCATCATTGTGTGTTTAATATACACTACAAAGTACAAAGGCTAGACTGTGGTTAGGGTTAAGAAAACGGCAAATTGTAAAATTGGTTGCTCTTACGTGCCATTGTTTTTACATTCTTTTATTTAAGGCAAAACACTGCTGGGGAATGCGAAAAAACTTCAATTCAGAATAACGTCCTGTGTGGTTTTACTAACATGTAAGAAAGGGTTTCATCATATAACGCTGATAGGCATTTTTTATATATGTTAAAATGGCCAAAATTGCTTTTAAGTGAGATGATTGGACAAGAGACAATGCAGATTTGAAACGGCAAAAAGCAGATATGAATCAAATAATTACTTGATCTTGTGATAAATCGATGCATTTCCAGTGATGATGTTAGCATCAGCCGTTTCCTGCACTCGCATCAAGACCCAAAATATTATATTTCCAGTGCATAATGCACTAACATTATCCAGGAAATTACATAAATGTTACAATGCTGCAGGTAGAGAAGTGAAATAGATGCAAAAAAAGCTGACAATAAACCGGTCTTTAGCCAGTCTCAAAGCGCCACAAACTTGGAATTACAAAAAGTATTTTTGTGGATTGATAAGTAATTATTAAGAAATGTTTTATGTTTGGGTTAAATTAGCTGCTCACATAGCAGAGCTTTGCGAGCCAGGAACTGAGCATGGAAATGCAGAACGTGTTGAAGTGAACCGGTCAGGGAGACCAGGGCCAGTCGAAACGTGGCTTATCGCGCCACTTCGGCCAAATGTGTTTCGTTTATTTCTTCAATAAATGTTGTTCGTTGTCCTAAAATGATGTCCCTTATTTCCTATTTCAACATCTAATTTTCCTCATGTAAAAAAAAAGACATGATAGTGTAACTCCTGCTTCTACTGAGGCCATGCTGTTCAGGACATTGGTGTCAAAGTTGGCATTCCTGTAAAATTAAAACATTCTTGCACAGCTGTTTTTGAGAACAAAGTTTTTCACCATCAATAAGGTGACGTGATGTTATGGTGTTTTTTTCACCTTTAAACTCACAACCAATCTCTTGGTCACAAGTATCTCAATTAGAGTTGTAAGTCCAATGAATGAGTTATGATTCCAATGAAGAGCCCATCCTAAGCTCTGTGCTTCAGTGTGTGACAGAGGCCTCATGTCATAACAACGCTGTAGAATCATGACGGGCTCATGAAGAAACCACCTTTTTCATTCTGAAAGTTTATGCAGCTATTAACATGGTTAACTTTAGTAGTAATATAGTTGTGAGAAATGTGCAATGACCCATTTCTATTATTAACAATTTGAATGCTTTTTACTAAGAGTTGTTCTGTTTATTTATTTAATTATGATTTTGTTTATTTTATAGTTTTTCCATTTTATTTATTTATATTGTTTTCGCTTTTCTATGTCAGTCTTACAAAAATACATACAAAAAAAATGAAACGAAATGTGCAATGACTTGGGGAAGGGAAACAAAAAAATCCCTGCTGATGTGGCTGAAATTTTGGCTGCTGCAAACTAAGGACTAAAGGGAGAAAGAGTATTGAAAGGAAATTGGCTGAGTCCATCAGCTGATAAAGCACGAGGCCTGATTATGAGGCTTCTTAACAATTGTATGAAGGAACGTGTCTTGAAGGCTGCAAGGGTTAAAGGAGACCTTCAGTACAAAGGCAAGCGTGTCTTCTTTGCTCCAGATGTTCTATACGAGGTCCGCCAACAACGGCAAAATTTACACCACATCTGTGAGAAGCTCAGGAAGAGAAAACTGAGACATGGATTCTCTTTCCCCGCAACTCTTCTGGTGACATTTGAAGGTAAAAAACACTTGCTCAGAACACCAGGTGAAGCAGAGCCATCATCCCAATGGCAAAAGAAGTAGCATCCTTCAATGTGAATGGCATACTGAACCCAATCAAACGAACAACAATCATAACAAAAAGAAAGAATAGACATTACATTTTACAAGAGACACATTTAAATGGCAATGAACATCAAATACTAATGAAATTCTGTTATAAAAATCCTATTATTCATCATACAAAGGCAAACATAGAAAGGGAGTTGCAATATTGATTTCAAACCGGATAGTTTTTGAACAGAGTTTGAATGTAAGGATAAAGAAGGCAGATATGTACTGGTTAAAGGGAGCATTAACAGAAAAGTTAAATGAGAGTGATATTACTTTCTATGCAGATGTCATAGACCTGATTGTAAACCACTCTGAGGGAACACGAATCTGTGGCGGCGATTGGAATCTTCGCATTCAGCCTACATTGGACGTGTTGACATCAAGAGGCACTGGAGGAAAAGTGAATAAGAAGTTCCATCTCTTATTGAAGAATATAGGATTGATTGACAGATGGATGGACTTGTTTCACTGATTGAGAATGACTCTTGGATGAGAGTCGAAACGAGTCCAGATGACTACAACTGAATCTTTTTCTACAACTACATATGGAGGGAGATGAACCCGAGGGCATGCCAGTATACTAATTTTTCAAATCCACATACATGCTATTCCAGAATGGACTACTTTTTTATTCTCAATAAAGACGGATCTAAAATCACTTAAGCAGATATAGGCACAATAGACCAAGTGATCATCTGTTTTTGACATTGCCATCCTATTTTAGAACAATGTATTTCGGCCTCAAAACTCCTGCCATGGACACAATCAGCGGATACCTTTGGAGTGTGCTTTTGGTGGCGGGAAAAAAGGCCATAACATAGAAATGGATGACGGAAAGATCCCCAACGATCAAGGACTGGACTGACATTGTGGCAGATTAGACAGTTGGAAAAAAATGACAGATTCAGACTTAATTTAGAAATGGACAAATTTGACTGACATTGAACCAAATGGGACTCTTATTTTAATTAAAATATGCCGTGAAGTTGTTTGTGTTAAGTTGAAATCTACTTGTTTTCTTTTAATTTATTTGTTTTGTGTTTTGTACATATTTTTATAAATCTGGAAAGAAAAGAAAAAAAGAAAGGCGATTGGTTGAGGTGATGGCGTGTAAAATATGTTTACCCATGTCTTCTGCAGCTTTGAACCCTCCAACCATCTGTCACGCAAAGGTGTTTGTAATGCTGTGTCACAATAATAGTAATTACTGGATTTGGAATAGCTTTCTAAGAAGAAGAGGGGAATCTAATAAACTAATAATGGGAGAAACTATGAACATGCACTACACATTGTTTTGCTCGAGGACTAGGGTTCAAAAACAAGTATCAAAACGAGATACTCATTTGAACAACTATCAATACTTTAAAAAAAAGGCGCTTGAACTGTACAAAATGTGACCTTGTCTGAACAGTTGTGTTGAAAATTCTAAAAGCTTGATCTAAAAAAAGTTGATTTCTTAGTACAAAATTAGAGTTTGAAATGTTAACACTATCAAGGACATATTATCATAAATACATTTTTCTATAGTGACCAATTTGACATTGTGAAATACAATGCATGGCCTGTGAACACTAATTTTGAAATCAATAAGACAAGGCTGGACAAAGCTAACATCCTCTGTGTGTGTTCATCATCAGCACGTTCCTTTCCTGTTCAGGCATGCACCAGATGATTCTAGTATATTGGCCAAACAATGCACCATATGGTACCAAAAATATAAATCTATCTCTCGTCTAAACCAAGTTCACACTAGTTGTGTTAAAGCGGCTTGTATCTGGACTCAGGTGACCCCCTCTCCACACTGCCCTGCCTACAGGCTGTTCTGACATCCACACAATACAGGCTCTGACCCAGACTACTAAACTAAATTCAATATGACAAAGTGCCTGATGGAGCGCAGGAGGAGGAACGGGTTCAAATGTGTGGGTTAAACTCGTGTCAGTTGGAGCTCTGTGTTTTCAAGTGTTCAAGTTCTTCAAGTTCAGCTACTTTTCTCAATTTACAGTCACTGAAAATGAGATAATTTTGAGACACGTATTTTAACTTTGAAGACAACAGCATGCTCTGCATTTATTTTTTGTATGATTAAATAAATAAAAGAGAACTGGAACTTGAGCTGGTTCCACAAATCTACAATTCCACAAATTCCTACAATGCTGAATTACAAGATGCACAAATAAGATGAAACAAGATAGAAAAGTAGGAAAAGGTTTTGCAGATAATCTCATCCCAGCTCCAAATGGGTCAGCATTGTGGAAAGCTTCTTAGGAATAGTTTAACTTTCCCGACTTTGATTGGTCAATGAAGGGCTCTGGCAGCCTAGAAATCCTACAGAAACTTGGGAGAAAGAAGTCCCTAATCTCTCTGATCTTGAGGAATTAAGCCAGTATTGTTAGTTAATTGGATGAACTGGAATGCCAGGTGAACAATTGGGGTGAATCTAGTGCATACTGTGTAGTGTCCTTTGGGGCAAAGACACTTCACCTATTTTGCCTAACAGTGTCTGCTGTATAGACTGGGTATATTGAGAGTTGTTTGCTGAGAAGAGAGTTAATGGCGAGGGATAACGTTGATGGCCCATGGCTACAATCTGGCATGTTTCTAACTTGTATGTTCATTAATATGCACTGACCCCAACTAATAAACAAATAATGAATAATAATCTATGACCACGTTTACTCCGCTGCGATACTGACTAGGAAACAAAGCAAAACGGGGCCTTGATTTCATATCATTATGGCCCTTATGCTTGTGTGTTATGTTTGACCATGAGTTTTGTAGCATTGGCAATGTCATATAATCTTGATATTTATAATGTTATGATGAATAAATGTCTTGAAGATTCATAGACTTAAAAATTGGAATGAAGATCATTTTGTTGGAATTATCAAACAATCCAAATCCAATCCAGATCAAGTCATTTATACAATGCCAGAGCTCAATAGATATAACGGTTATATCCCCAACATAAGTAACTGTGTGGAAGGTTGTTGCTCCTTTTCTTTTGTGTGGGCACTGTATTGTATGTATGTGTTACATTTGTTTTGTTAAAGATCAATAATGACGAAATGAAAAAAGGAGTGTATTTGTAATATCCAGAGGAACTGTTGGACTCTCTCAGCTGGTTTCATTTCGAAGTATATACATGTGATGACTTCATTTCAGCACAAAAAGAACATATCCCTTCTTTGTGAATGGGACTTGTCACTTGACATATGAAAAAGCAACACGTGGGGAGAGCACATGTGCAGTGGATTAACATGAGGCTTGTGTGTAAGTGAGCCTGGCCCTGATAATAAGGACCATGTCACATTGAGGCTGTGAAAACAGAGTCGAAGCCCGGCTTGTACGGGGTTGAAACCGCATGTGGCGAACCCACAGTGAAAACATGACCAAATACTCATGTACATAAGTTAATAGTTAAGACTAAGCATGAGTACAAATTATACTTCTTTGCTTTGTTCAGTTATGCATGGTAATCGAACACTGGCCGGGTATATTGCCCTTATTTACCTGTTATAGACAGTGGTGGAAAGCAACAAAAGTAAAAGTATCCTAAGTCAAATATATGGCTATCTGTACATTATTTTAGTCCTTTTTACAGTAGATAAGTTTTACTTCACTACATCTGAGAGCAGGCATCTGTTTCTACTACATTTTTAACTAGACTGAAGAGTAGAAAGTACATTTCATACTTTCTTAAGAGGTTATTTTTAGTTTATTTCAAGTTCAAGCCCCAAATTTGAGCAAACAAGCTTTTACAGATGTCAAAATCTGTGAAATATTTCTATACTGAACAAAAATTTAAATACAACACTTTTGTTTTTGCTCCCATTTTTCATGAGCTGAACTCAGAGGTATAAAATTGTTTCTTTTTCACAAAAGACCAATTTCTTTCAAATATTGTTCAGAAATATGTCAAAATGTGTGTTAGTGAGCACTTCTCCTTTGAGGAGCTAATCCATCCCACCTCACAGGTATCAAGATGCTGATGAGAGGGCATCAAAAGCGCCCAGGGTGTGCCTTAGGCTGGCCACAATAAAATGCCACTCTGGAATGTAAAATTTTGCTTTACACAGGGTTAGCAACACATCTCCTTCACAGAGAGTTAATCAGGTTGTTGATTGTGGCCTGTAGAATGCTGGTCAACACCTCTTCAATGGCTGTGTGAAGCTGCTGGATATTTGCATGACCTGGAACACACTATCGTATACGCTAGAGCAGTGGTCCCAAAACTACGGCCCACCTCCACATTTGACCCGGCCCCCTGAACAATACAAGAGACGCATTATTCATGCTCATATGAGTCATAGATTCTGCTCTGACAACTGAAGCTGAACTTTTACCCAAGAGTTTACCAGACTGTGCACGGCACAACACAAACTTCTTTCTGGAAGAACCCAGAGAGGGTTATTTGTCTCGTAAAGGGTTATTCATATTTGGTTATATGTGGCTTCTGAAAACAATACATGTTTACAATTTAGGCACCCCTGCGATCGTCACACTTTTTTCTGGTTCAAACTGACCCTGGCCCCCCATCAGAGAAGGGAAAAGTTATGTGGCCCTTACAGGAAAAAGTTTGGGGACCCCTGCGCTAGAGCATCCTAAACCTGCTCAATGGGGACATGTCTGGTGAATGCTGGCCATGCAACCACTGGGATGTTTTCAGCTTCCAGGGATTGTGTACATATTCTTAACATGGAGCTGTGCATTATCATGCTGCAACATGAGGTAATGGCTGTGGATGAATGGCACTACAATAGACCTCACGGCTAATTCCACATCATGCAGTTCTGCTGTGCAGTGCTGCGCCACAGAACCCCTCCATCTGAGGGCACAGACCCTTACCTACTGCATGCATTTTGTCGCTGAACAGCTGCATGCAACGCTTCAGAGCCCCCAGGAGCTCAAGAAAAGCATGTGCGGAGAGCAGGGTTTGTAAAAGTTCTCAATTAAAATAATAAAATAATAACCATTTATTCTAAAGCAGAAGTGCAGATGAATACTGTGCATCGTGGGACCGCTCTTTAGCTCACATCAGATAGTTGTTTTTTTGGGGGGGGTTTTTGGTTGTTGTTTTTTTGCTACCAGAAGGTTGGCTTATTAGGCATTAAACTGATACTTGGACGAGTCTAAGAAGGTTTCCTCCTGTTGGTGTTTCAGTGGCATAAAGAGAAAGTTAACTGTCTTCTGAGTCAAACTATTGAAGCAACTATTTGTAAACTCATCAATTATAGGCCTGAATGCCGACAGAGAAAAGCCAAATAAGCCTTTGGAGATGGCTTATGGTAGAGAAATGAACATTCAATGCACGGGTAACAGCTCTGTTGGACATTCCTGCAGTCAGCATGCCAATAGCACGCTCCCATAAAACTTTCAAAATCTGTGTCAAAGCGTTGTGTGATAAAGCCTTTTATTGTGGCCAGCCGAAGGCACACCTGTGCAATAGTTATGTCTGATCAACCTCTTGATAGAAAACAGTGGATCTCATACAGGTACTACTGTGGAAGGCAAATATCATGTCATATTCTGGGTTTTGACATTCAATTTTACTTCAATTTCATGAAATGCTCCTTGCTAAGCACAATTTATCTCCTGGTGTTGGATTTGATTTCATTTAGTTATGTCTGGTTAGTGTCCAGGTGATTTCATAATAATGCATTGGTGTGAGACCCATAGAAACCATTCGGGCCCCGAAGGCTTTATTGGACAGGACAGTTGTTGCATGAAATGGGGAGGTTCAGCAAACCATCGAGGCCGGGAAGCACGATGCCAATCAACCACATATGTACAACACCTTAACCCACTACAACACTGGCGAGCACTGGACGACACACAATTTATCATGTGTCACACACTGACAGTTCTGATGTTGGCCTGTTGAAAACACTGAACCATTAGGGAATGGCATTGTGAGCAGATGAACAGAAAACAGACTGAATCAAGTCAGCAAACTTGGAATTCATAGCAATGGCCTCACGTGGCTTCAGGACAGGTAAGAAACACAAAAATACAACAGAAAAAAAAACGATGTATTGGGATGAGCCTCCACACCAGCTGTGCCTTATCAGCTGGTCAAAGGGCTATCAGAGTTTCTGCAGCTTGTGAGAATGATGGGGTGCGAAAGGAAAAGCCCCATGGAATAGTAGAGCAAGCTCAGAAAAGCTAAGACAGGCCTGTGAAAGAACAGGGGCCCCAATAATCATAATACGCTTTGTTTGATTACGCACACAGTATAATGAAAGACATGGCATCTGTGACCACAAAAAGGTTGAGGCAATTCCATTTTTACGGTAATAGCATATAAGATGGAATACAACTTTCATTTCATTCCACTTTATTTTTATACAGGAAAGATTCATAAATCAAAAATAAAAAAAACCTTAATCAAGCCTGAGCCCCCTCAGCAGGTTACAATATACATCAAGAGTAGACAACCACAAAAACACTACAATAGCCATACACGCTACAGTTCAGTCAGTGACTACAAGTGTAGACTTCTGCCAAAAGTCTGTGCCTTTTTTATTTTATTTTATGTGCGTCAGAGCTGCTTGTCTCAAATAAAAAGAAACAATATAACAGAGTCTGGTGTAACTGTGGCAGAAGATCTCTGTCCTAAGTTTTTCCTAAAGGCGAGCACCAGGAGCATCTCCTGTGATCACAATATAGTGTTCAGGTGTGTGTTCATTGACGGAATTAAGGCTGCCGTGTGGAGGGGGCACTTGATAGACATGTTCAAAGTAACTGAGTAACATGGTAATTACTCATGGAACTCATGGAAATCTGTCATTCTAGTTTGTAACAAGGTGTTTAAACCAAACACTGGCCCAAACCCAGTATGAAGGCTAAATGACCAGGGAAGATGATCAGTATTTCCCATGATTGTAATATGGAAATGCGGCTGCAAATGCTTTGGTCCCATATGATGCCAGTTACAGTGCGGTATATTTCCAGCCTTTTACCATGACATTACTGTGTTGTAAAATAAAGTTGGCCCCCTTAAACAAATGAGGCTGGGTTGTCTTGAACATTTGATCTGTGTTCCTGGGTGAACCCTGGCTCTTCTTATCTCTGCCTGTTGAGTCTGGTCTGTGATGTGAAGCCTGCTCATACCATTGCTCAGAGAGAGAAGAGATCTGGAAAGCATTCTGATTGTTGGAAGGCCCCACGTACAGCTGTTATACTTGGTCCATTTACAGTGACCCAAAAAAAAAGGGTCAGAGGCCAGTTTCACTTTGTGTACGCCCAATGTGAAGGCTACTTAATCACTCACCGTTCAAATGCCCCTCACCGTGCATCTCCCAGTCTGCTGTAGCCATCTACAATCCACTTGTCCATCATGTGACAAGTCCATGTCTGCAAAGATCACATCAGAAGAACCCTCGCTTCCAAAGAAATACTAGTCTTTTCTTGACTGGCGGCCCCCTTGGAGACTCTAGTCTTTTGAGGCGGGGTAAAGTCAAATGAGATTGTGAAAGCGCTCCAATTAAAGTGCATCTCTTTGAAATCCCTGACCAGGCTGAGCCATTTCATTCAAGCTTTGTGCTGGCTCTCAGCCTACTATCTGATCTAAAGGGGAAGTGAAGTTCAACTCACTGACTGACCTCAGTGACCGTCATTGAGAACACACACCCTAAGGGTCCATTGACGAGCGCAATGCTGAATCACATAGTGTAAATGCCAATTTTTTTTTTTTTTGGGCTCTCTCTGCAATTTTGGTTCTTTATTCAAACGTCGTTGTCGTTCGTTCACTACATACAGCACCCTGAAAACCACATTGGTGTTTTTTGCTGTGTTGAAACCTTTGACCTTATTGGCACTGGAAGGTTCACTGTTCACAAATGGATAAAGTAATGCCTATAGGGACTGAATTCCTGTGCAAGTTTGAAACAGGAGGAAACTTATGGGGAGAATTTGCTTTCTCCACACAGAAAGACCCCATGTGGTCCAAGAATGAGCAATAATTAAACAGCCAATCCTTAATGTCTCCCATAACGGTCAGGGTGTGGCAAAACTAATGATATCATGAAGAATAAAACAAGCTATTTGTGTTTAGGATCTGATACATTTCTTGGTATCAAGTTGTTGGTTTAAATGGTCATTGACTGAGGATAATGAGGGTTACAATTAGTTTGAAATGTGGGGCAACTTTCCATTTCAAACGAACCGTTTAACACTCCAGAAGTAATGGCCCAAGCCAGTGCACATAAATAAAGAACTTCCATCTGACCTCACAGCTGTTCAAATGTTTTATGGAAATTCCTGAGAACACAGGACAATTGGCAAAGGAAACAACAAATTTGTAATACTAGATAAAAAAAAAAATTATTGTCATGTCATTTCCTCAAGCTCTCTCAGACACATTTATTCCTATTTAATTCACATAAATCCCAAAGAGAACGTCACCATCTTTAACATCTGCTTCTGCCAGCTTTCCCACCTCACCCCATGCAATCGGAAGTGGTTCAAAACAAAATGTGAGTCTATAACTGTTTTCATTGAAGCTGTAGTTAGTACATTCATTCACAATGTTGCGCCATGTGAACGGGCTTGCATGCGTTTCTTGCCATAATAGCCTAATTTGGCAAGTCGGCAAAGTGTTATCTTACAACAACAACAAAAACTAAGTCTAAATGGTTAAATTGAGAATGTATTGACATTGATTATGTGGACTACACATTCAAAATATTTAACTATAGCTTCTATTGCCTTACTGTGATGTGATTGAGTGTAGCAGAACTGTAAAGGCATGCACTTGATTTAGAATGAAATACAAAAAGAGTTACAGAAATGGAACAATAGCAATTTTGTGTAATAGTGCTAGTGGTGGTAATAGTATGGTGGTTTTAGTGTGTAGATAAGATGTGCCAATAGTGTAGTAATTGTAGTGTGAGTAGGAATATTTTCCCTTTAAAAAGTAACCTCAGGCTAAGAGACTTGTTGAGTAAGTTCACTTTGGCACAGATATAGAGCAGGCTTCTACTATTACAACAAACGACTTTAACTATGCAAAGAATAGTTGATTCCTTCTTGGTGGACATAAAATGACCCCTTGCCACAGTAGATGCACGGGAGGGGCTTGACTGTGGGACACTGCTTGTGCGCGTAAGCCCGCCCCTCGCTGTGCGCAGAGCTGGTGCACAGGCAGCCGCAGAGCCCATCGCAGACGAGTGCCGGAGCAGCCCACTTTAATGTGCACAATGCATGTTCGCCAAGGTCTCCGTGGAGCGCTCACGTCCCGACTCTGTGTTTCAGCCGCCACAAATAAGCTACTCAAGAGTCGGGGATAACCAAGTTGGATGTGGCAGACGGACAGAGGGCCGACAGCCCGGAGCGACTGGACCAAGAGCAGATCTACACAGGAATACAGGCTGTCGCTCTCTTCTGAACCTGAACAATCATGCATGTGCTTCTCTGGGGTCTAGGGTTGCTACTGTTCCCTGAGTTATTGAATGTAGTCGCATCAACGGACAAACTGCTTTCAAACCAGAGCACAGGTACAGTATGGACGCCCACGTTTTCTCTCTCCTACTTTTCTTGCACCAAAGGAAGGTTGTGAATGAATGGATTTTGAATGCGGCCATAGCCATAGAGTGACAAGAGGAAATAGCTTTGCACCTTCTTATCTTTTTATGAATTCATTGCAAAACCACATGGATTCTGTTAACACCTTGTTTCTTAACTGTTTGACCCTAGGGAAGGAGTCCAGTGTTTATGAAATTATAACTCCTGTACGTGTAAATGAATTTGGTGACAAGTTTCCAACAACTATGCATTTCAAGAGGAAAAGGCGAAGTTTGGACGAGAACTCTGGCATTGCGCCGGATCACTGGGCCTCACCAAACATTCACTACAGGATCCGTGCCTTTGGGCAGAACTACCACTTGAACCTCACGCGAGATTCGGCTTTTATCGCACCTCTGTACACTGTGACAGTACTCGGACTACACCGGAGAGAAAACATTACGGGTTTTGCAACAGATGAGCAGGAAGAGGAGGACAGTGAGCTGCGGCACTGCTTCTACAAAGGATACGTCAACGCACATTCTGAACACGCCGCGGCCATCAGTCTGTGCTCTGGATTGGTGAGTTTTACGCACAACTTTACGCGTACCTTCACATTCAGTTTGATCAGTAATGTAATGCCATCTTAATTCAAATATAAAGCCATGTATTCTTAAATATCCTTAATGTTAACTGGCTCTTTTACGAAACGTTTTATGGAGTTACTTAGCAACCCAAAGCCTATGGGAAGCTCTTGTTAAGAAGAGGTACCTTCTGTCGTCGCAATGGCAGCAGTCAGTAAATCAAAGTGTTTCACCGGCGGAAGAATGCTCTTAGCTGCCCTGCTTCCTCACAACTTTAATGAACACTTTGCTCTGAATCTTACGCCCATGCATCTCTCTCGTGAAGCCGGTGACGTGTTTACGCACGTTGTTACAGCGGGAGTATGAGTAGACTGACGTCATAGCAGATAGGCCCTTCCTCCAGGCGTGCTCCAGTTGAGTTTAGGGCCATACACAAATCTTTAGAGAAGAAAAGCTTCACGAATATTTATGGGATGTGTCTAAAACTAAGCAATAGTGCAACACAACTGACTTGGCTTGGTGAATGAGTAGATAGAGTGAAGGATTGATAACAGCATGTATTTTTATTTATATTCAGCTGGGCACTTTTAGGTCTCCAGTGGGGGAGTATTTTGTGGAACCCCTACACAACTACCAAGGAGAATACTATGAAGAGGAGCACGTAAAACCTCATATTGTTTATAAGAAGACTGCTTCCAAAAAAGTTATCTCCGAGGATAACTCCACATGTGACACAGCAGGTACTACAAACCACATGCTCAGACATACAAACTTTACCATAGGGAATTGTATGGATTAGTTGTTGTACGTATAATACCGATGAATCAACAGTTAGTATGATGAACCTGGACGAGCCAGATATCAAAGCTGTAGAACATGTGTACCTAATAATGTGGCCCCTGAGTGTATGCAGCTGTCACAGGAAAAGACTTTGGGAAGTTCAGTCTTGTATCATCCCATCTCAGTTTACTGCCTCCATGTCCTGTTGACTCTGGACTTCCTCTAACTCTTTGATAAGACCGTCATGCAGATGCACGGAGCAAAAGGATACTAAAAGACATTTCAACCATCACATCTGAGCTGTATAATTTTTGTGTCATATTATTTAATATTTTTACATTATGATAGTATAGATGAAAGGATGCTCTTTCAACAGTTTAACTGCCCATTCATCATATTGAGTATAAATGCCACCATAATGATTCAGAGTTTATCCAGAAAGACTTTGGATTCTGCCGAGATTGAGGAGTTGAGCTAAATGGCAGATAACCCAAGAATCTTTTTAGGTCTACTGCCCCCTCTTAAGTCTGCCACTACAGCTTATTCTTGATTTTTTTTTATGGCTGGACGCCAGCCTTACCTAGCCTGAACTTTTTGCCCTTAATGCTCCCAATTTCTCAGACGAGCGAAGGAGAAAACTGTTGAAATATTGTAACTTGTTATTTGTGGAAAAAGTGACTGCATTGTTCTGTTTGCTGTGTTTCTTTTTTTTTTTTTTTTTTTTTTTTTTTTGCGTAGGGCATAAACAAAGACATAAAAGACACACGCGCAGGAGAAGGCCAGCTGCTGGTGTCACCTCTGCTTCTACTGCTGTGCCTATGGTCAGCTCTAATATGTTCAGTGACATCGAGTCATTGAGCTCTGGACTAGCCAGTGGAGCATATCTTACTTCAGAAAGCAGCAATTCTAGCAGTGCTAGACCCTCAAATGATAGCAGCGGTGACTCCGGACCTCACAGGAGATCAAAGCGTTTCCTCTCCTACCCGCGCTTTGTTGAAGTCATGCTGGTCGCTGACAGCAAAATGGTGGAGCACCATGGCAGCAATTTACAGCATTACATTCTCACGTTGATGTCCATTGTAAGTTCTCACACAGAGCAAATCTGCATATGTGGTGTTCATCAGTCATTCAGGGCAAAATGAGGTCAAGAGGCATTTGATTTTAAGATGTGTTTACTCAGGATCCAACATCTGCAAAATGTCATAGCAAGAAACCCTGTGCTCCTCACATCGTAATGCTTGTACCTGTAGGATAAGATAACATATGTTACTATGTTGTATCCCATTCTCCTGATCATTACAAATAGTAACTTCCATTTTGGTCTGGGGCCATCTCACGACTCAATGGGAACTAAGATTACCTATATTTTGGTCCTGGGGAGTTCATAGACTTAGCAACATTGTTCCCCGACACCACGTTGTTTTAGATAGAAAGATAATAGTCATTTACGTGATGTATTATTGTAAAAAAAAATTAAGACTTTTACAATTATTCAAGCTTGATCTATTTTAAATACAGGTGTCTTCAATCTACAAAGACCCCAGCATTGGAAATGTCATTAACATAGTGATTGTAAAGTTGGTCATCATTAACAATGAGCAGGTAATTGAATTGTGGTAATAAGGTTTATTGTTACAGCTGTTTATGTGTCACCAACATATTCACATTGTTTACTGATTTTCTTATTTCAGGATGGTCCAGTCATTTCTTTCAATGCACAGACCACTTTAAAAAACTTCTGCATTTGGCAACAGAGTCAAAACATTCTAGATGATAACCATCAGTCACATCATGACACAGCCATCCTTATCACAAGGTGCAGGAATATTATAACTTTAACCCCATATTTAGTGTAACTAAAATTGAAGCTAAAACTAGCTGTAAATTGTTTGATTGTGTGACTCTTTTGTACAATTTAACCTGATTTATTCTGTCTTTTACAGGCAAGATATCTGTCGAGCAAGAGATAAATGTGACACTTTAGGTAAGTTTTGATATTATGTTATTACTGTTTGAAATGTTTGTGAATAAAAGAGAAATAATAATTATGATTTAATTTCAGGGCTTGCAGAGCTGGGAACGGTGTGTGATCCATACAGGAGCTGTAGTATTAGTGAAGATAACGGACTCAGTACCGCATTCACCATTGCCCATGAACTTGGCCATGTGTAAGTATTCCTTGGCACAGTATTCCTTGATTTTAAAAGGAAAACCTTTAAATACAGGCCCCATTCAATTGATTCGCGATTCAGTCATTACCAATGGGTAATGAGTGTTTTTAATCGCGATATCGACAGTCAATCCAAATGGAGCAGACTTCTGTGTTAAATGGAAATGATTAAAAGTCTGTATTGTCAGTGTACAGGAAATGATGACTGAAAGCTGTTTTGTTTGTTTGTTTTTAATTAAACAAAATATAATAAAATCAAAATTGAGGCAAATTTTGATTAGGGCTGGATGAAATGTCCCTGTTTGACAAATTTTGATTTCAGATTATTTTAGCTCTATTAACTGTTTTTTTTGTTTTTTTAAGGAATAGCACATGAAATGTCAAAGGTATATCTAGCAGTGTTTCAGACATTTCAAGACATTTCTATTACTAAGTCTGTTCTATTACTAAGTCTGTGCAAAGTCCCTTGTGGTGTTAGTCGGCAGCACTGGAGACTGTTACAGACCCTAACAGCCGTCATCTGTAGAAAATACTCTTTCTGACCTCAACAAAAGAGAGGATTGTTGAACTGTGCGTTAGGCAGTGACAGCTTGAGCCACAGAGATTAGTGTGTATGGTACCTGTGCAGTGGGCCGCTCAGTAGCTCATTGAGGATTCTGGGCACAGTCTAGCACCAGCCAAGAGCCTAATGGAGATTTAGGAGAATGCATACAAAGTCTGCTGCTTAGAAGTTACACAACTGGGAAGTGCTTGCAAAAGGATTGCATCTGTAAGTACAGTCTGTTTTCTGTCTGCCAGGTTCAACATGCCACATGATGACAGCAACAAGTGCAAAGAGGATGGAGTTAAAGTGCAGCAGCATGTGATGGCTCCCACACTAAACTATAACACAAATCCCTGGATGTGGTCCAAATGCAGTAGGAAATTTATCACAGAATTCCTCGAGTGAGTTTCAAAGGCAGTTGATATTAATAGAGCAGGTCTGTAACCTTTTAGAGATTTTATATGTGCTTGTCTCTTTTCTTCTCTCAATAGCACAGGATATGGTGAATGTTTACTTGACGAGCCAGTTTCTAGGCCCTACAGTCTTTCACAACAGCTGCCTGGACGGGTATACAGTGTCAATAAACAATGCGAATTGATATTCGGCTCAGGAACACAGGTGTGCCCATATATGGTGAGTGGTTTCTCCAAACACATTACAAAATAAACACATTACTGCAGTGGTTCCCAGTTTGAACACACTTGACATAGGAACAGTGTGGTGTATAACGAATATTAAACATTTCTGAAAGATCATATCTATCATTTGTCAAACCATGTATTGTACATGAGTATTGTTCTTGTTTAGACCCAGTGTCGCCGCCTGTGGTGCACCAGTCCAGAGGGGGTTCAGCGGGGCTGCAGGACACAACACATGCCTTGGGCGGATGGCACTGACTGTGCACCTGGAAAGGTAAATCTTACATTAATCTACAGTTAAGGTTGGTGTTTGAATATAGATAGATAGTATATCATTGTAAAACTGCTGTGGAAAAGTCACTTAAATTTGGGTTTAAATTAAGGCAATTTAAGAACAAAAGTAGCCAATGGGCTAATTCTGCCATATTTACATTGTTGGTTCATTAATATGCAATGTCCCTTTAAATTAATAACTCTAAACTCTCAGTAACCTTTACATTTCATTCATGCTGCCATTACCATTGCTTTACCCGAGTGAGCTGTTGAAAGGTATTCAAATTATGTTAAAAATGTTATGATGTTATGTAAGGAGTAAAACGCTGTATGCATGGAATGCAAACCTATTTTTTTTAATGTTGTGTCTTTTCCTGGTCCCAGTGTTTTTTTTCTTGATATTGTAGATTTTTACCTGCTCATGTCCAGTTGCATGGATATAGTTTCATCTGTGTTTTTGTGGCAGTCTGCTCATGTATTGGTTATTCAACTAAATCTCACATCATTTATTTCTTTTTAAACTCCTTTGTAGCACTGCAAGCATGGCCTGTGCATAGCCAAAGAGCAAGATGCCACCCCCGTAGAAGGAGCATGGGGTGTTTGGAGTCCTTTTGGAACATGTTCCCGCACATGTGGAGGCGGCATCAAGGTGGCAGCTCGTGAATGCAACAGACCAGTGTGAGCAGTTTATTTCTATTGCCATTATTCCTAAAATACATTTGAAATCTGATATAAAGTAGAAATAAGCTCATAAAAGAGTGAAAGAGTATTTGCATTATAATTAAGATTTTACCTTCCACCCGGCAAGAGTTTTCCAGAGTTATGTGCTCACGTTCTTTCTCTTCAGGCCCAGAAATGGTGGAATGTACTGTGTGGGCCGTCGGATGAAATTTCGTTCCTGTAACTCCGAGCCCTGCTCCAGGCAGAAGAAAGACTTCAGGGAGGAACAGTGTGCTGCCTTTGATGGCAGGCATTTTAACATCAACGGACTACCTCCAAATGTTCGCTGGGTTCCCAAGTACAGCGGAAGTGAGGCTTTTGTGTGGTGACAGAATAACTAATAGTAAATTGATAGTTTTCTGGTTTACTTATCTATTGTTTTTCAGTCCTGATGAAGGATCGCTGTAAGCTCTTCTGCAGGGTGGCGGGCAGCACAGCTTACTATCAGCTCAGGGACAGAGTTATAGATGGCACAACGTGTAGTCCAGACACCAATGACATCTGTGTCCAAGGCTTGTGCAGGGTAAGACCTTTTCTTTGGATGTGTGTGTGAATGTGGGGATTACAGTGTTTCTACTCTACCTGTGCTGTCGATCCCCGATTGCTTCATGTTAGAGTACGCATGTCAGACAGTTCTCTCTGTCATCCTTGTGTATGTGTCATAACATTTACACACCGTATATATTATTTTGAAATTAACTTAATAAATAAATATAATTGCAATGTTTTGTTTTGAATTCATAAAGCAAGCTGGCTGTGACCACGTGCTGAACTCTAAAGCCAGGAGGGACAAGTGTGGCGTGTGTGGAGGTGACAATTCATCATGTAAACCTATAGCAGGCACCTTCAACATTGTCCGCTATGGTATGTTACATACTGGCATGGTAATGGCTATGAATACTGTATGAATTCAAGTAGTTCACGATTGTTTTTAAACCTTACCGTTACAGGGTATAATGAAGTTGTGCGCGTACCTGCTGGTGCTACAAACATAGATATTCGACAGCACAGCTACTCAGGAAAACCAGAGGATGACAATTACCTTGGTAAGCACAACATGCCAGCATACAATGCAAGGATATTTGGCTCTCCATAATTTGTAAAACTACTTCCACAAATAGAAATGATTATGCAGAAATGAGTATTATCCAGTTTTTAATTGACTCAAGTACATTTGTAAGCCTGTGTTTTACAATATATAGTCTAATATAAATGCATTGTCTCTCTGCAGCCATATCAATGACCAGTGGTGAATTCCTTCTTAATGGCGAGTTTGTGGTCAGCATGTTCAAAAGGGAAATCAAAGTTGGAAATGCTATTCTTGAGTATAGTGGCTCTGACCATATCATTGAAAGGATCAACTGTACTGAGCGTATTGAGGAAGAAATTATTGTCCAGGTATTACCTCATCTTCATCTGCTTTGCAGAAAAATGACTTACAGCTTTAATGGATAACTATACTTTAGTCTAAATGTCTACAGAGTATGTGTGTAAAGAGCCTGTATTTTCCCAGGTGTTGTCAGTGGGGAATCTTTACAACCCCGATGTCAGGTACTCTTTTAACATTCCCATAGAGGACAGACCACAGCACTTTTTCTGGGATGCTTATGGGCCTTGGCAGGAGTGCATTCGTCTGTGCCAAGGTGAGTAGGAGGAAAAACACACTGGCAAAGTAAGCCGATAACTGTATGGAAACCACAAAACGAATGGGTGCAAATATGAATGGGGTAACTGCTCTACAATTATAGTGCTCTGTAACTGTATGCTTGGACAGTTCAATTTGTTTTTGTTCTTACAATGTTATGGTCATTTAATTACGTTTTACATTATATGGGATTTCAACTTTTTATTTATTGTTTCAGAATTATTCTTGACATTTTGTTATGTGAAATTACAATGGACATCTTTTTTTAAAATTATTTTCAATAGTTTGACTTTGTTTTACAGGTGAACGCAAGCGAAAGATTGTGTGTAGCAGAGAATCTGACAGAGTTGTGGTGTCTGACCAGAGGTGCCATGGTACACCCAGGCCAGCTGTCATCACAGAGACCTGCAACACTGACTGTGAACTCAGGTTTGTGACATTAGCAAGTCTTTCTTAGTACAAACATGTACTCATTTATTCATGCATTCATATGACCCAACACAGGTGGTACGTAGCCCGTAAAAGTGAGTGCTCGGCCCAGTGTGGCCCAGGATATCGTACCCTGGAAATATATTGTGCCAAACTAAATCATGCTGATAGTAAGACTCAAAAGGTTGATGACCGTTACTGTAGCAACGTTCATAAACCAGATGACAAGGAAAGCTGCCATGGCGACTGCAACCCAGGAGGCTGGGAGTACTCGTCTTGGTCAGAGGTAAGAATGTACTGTTTTTTTATGTGCGTATCTGCTCTGTGCTTACTCATTTATGTTTTGTAGTGCTCCAAGAGTTGTGGTGGAGGCACCCGCCATAGAGGGGCAGCCTGCAGAAAGGCAGCAGAAAGTGGGGGGGATGAAAGCATGTGTAGCCAAAGGGACAAGCTTACCGTCCAATCTTGCAATGAATTCCTCTGTCCACTGTGGAAAAGTGGGGACTGGTCTGAGGTGACTGCACTTGAATTACCTTTTTTAAGATGTTTAAAATCTTTTTTTGTTTAAGTAGAGGTTATTTCCAGCTTCTCTTGTTATGCGTTATTGCTTCAATCTAGCTTGCATGCAATTATGTACATGTTTGTTGTAGTGCCTGGTTACATGTGGAAAAGGCTACAAACACAGACAGATTTGGTGTCAATTTGGTGAAGATCGACTAGAAGACCACAACTGTGGTTCAGCCAAACCTGATTCAGTTCAGACGTGCCAACAACAGGAGTGTGCCTCTTGGCAGGTCGGACCCTGGGGACAGGTTGGTTCAGTTCCATTCTATCTACTGTGTGGTGTTATTTGGCAAAACATTTCAGCTACATTAATCTGATCCATGACTGCTGTTGCAACAGAACCATTTTACAACCTTTTATATAAATTTAACATACTGCGGCTGCCTACAAAAGCTCTCTCTAACTCATTAAAAGCATGCCGGTATACTGTAAATCACTACACTGTTTAAACTAATTTTACTTTTTGACAATACCGTTTGACGATAAAAGATCTGTTAGAACTTACAAACAATGCATTAATTGTACGCTTAGTTCTGGGGGGGGGGGAAGAAGAAAAATGTTTGCAAAAAGCCTTACATAGAACCAGAACATTCCAGGATGGGCAGATGCAACGATACATTTGAAGCCATTAAATGAAGCATAGTCAAATGGTAGTTGAAGTTGCCACCACACTGATTTGACCTTGTTTTATTGGAGGCAGTGAGGCAGAAGAGAAATGGGGAGGGTCCAATGACTTGGCAGTGCAGAAATTATTGGGCTGTTGATGGGCCCAATAGGGCTAATTTACTCTTTTTATTCTGTGTAGTTTGTAGTCATTCTAATGCCTTTCTTGTCCTTTTCTCATACTCCCACACTGCTCCTATTTTCTCTCTTTGAACTCAGTGCACTACCTCATGTGGGCCAGGTTACCAGATGCGAGCAGTGAAGTGTGTTGTTGGCTCTTTTGGTGCTATGATGGACGACACTGAATGTAACGCTGCTACCCGTCCCACTGACACCCAGGTAAAAACAAAACGTTGCAAATTTAACCCTCTACATGTTATCTTCAGATTGTCATCAGCTTTCTGTCTTTGTCTTGTTTTATGCAAGTGTGATTATTCGTTTGAGTCAGATTGTTGTCATGCCAGTAACAGCAGGTCTGAATTCCTGCTTCTGGCCAAGCAGAGCCAATGGCCTCTCCTCACTGTGCTTTCAACCAGCCAGTCATGAACTGGGCCACTGGGCCGGCCATTCCCCGCCCCATTATTTGTTAGTGTAAATGAAAAGGACACATGATAAATTTGCTTGATATGTCATGTTTGATTTATTAAAACATTTCATGGCCCACACCTACAGAGAGCATAAGTGACTTTCGTAAAAAGGCTCATAGTGGAATGTGGAGCCTTCTCACTGCTTGTCTAACTCAATTATGGGCCTTACCTCTAGAGAAGGGTCAGAGGGCAGCAGAGGGCACAAAGACAAAAATGAAAGGACAGAAGGTGAGGGAACAGTGCCTGATGATGGCGGAGTTTACCACTGCAGAGCATTGGCATTGGAGGCCCAAATACCACTCCACTGTGACCTGTTATGACAGGGATCAGGGCTTTATGCTGAGCGGCTTACTACCACAATCCATAGTTTGAACTGACAGCCGACTTATTTCTTGTTTTGGTTATGTGGGTGGGGCGCGGGTTAATGGGAAACACTGTGGTGAAAGCACAGAGCTGTTCCTGTTCCGATCCAACATATTTCTTATCATGGCTTTCTGTTGTTTGTGGTGTACTTTTTTCAATAAAGTATGTTGTGTTTAACAGGACTGTGAAGTGGCCCAATGTCCAAGCAGCCAGCCTGTTCCCCCAGGGACTAAAGTACCCTCTCACTCGAGCCAGAAAACTCAGTGGAGATATGGCTCTTGGACACAGGTTGGGGTTTTTATCAGAAGTCTGTTCCCATACGATTCTTTTAAGCTGATCTAGTTTTCTGTGGTACAGTGCAGTGCCAGCTGCGGAAAAGGGAGTCGTATGCGATATGTAAGTTGTCGTGACAACCAAGGTGGTGTTGCAGAGGAGCAAGCATGTGCCCACCTCCCAAAACCCCCAGCAAGAGAGGTGTGCTCTGTGGTGGCCTGTGGACAGTGGAAAGTATTGGAGTGGTCAACAGTAAGGAAAACAACACACTAATCTAACTGACTCATGTATTGAACGATACTTCACATAATCATGTACTTATAGAGCAGGGCTATGACCAAATACAAAATTATTATCTCAGCTGGATTGTGTCAGGAGAGAAAAAAGTGTGCTGTAAAGTGCTGTAGGAGGCGCACATAGAATGAGAGCAGCAGAGGGGCTAGAGTGAGAGGCAGAGCTTTGTTTACAGATGGTTCTCATCAGAGCTCTGTGATACAGTGCAGTCAGACTGCAGCTCTGGTCACCACACACCCCCGCACACACAACCATGTTCACCCTCACACTTGCACTCCAGGCCAAAGACGCTCACGGCCGCTCCCAAAGGAAGCATTTTTATTCAGAATGTGTCTAAAATACAATTGAAATCTAGATGGTTGTTGACCTGTATTTGCATGTGTTTCAGTGCTCAGTGACCTGTGGTCAGGGAAAAACAACACGACAGGTGCTCTGTGTCAATTTCAATGAGCAAGAAGTGGATCCCAGTGAGTGTGACCTGGATGATCGTCCAAACACCCAGCAGGACTGTGCTATGTCTCAGTGTCCATCCCGCTCAAGTGACCCGCGACTGACCCCGTCCTCCCCCAACAGCAGCGCGAGGAACAGCCTTCCCCACAACCAGGCTCACCAGTGGAGGACAGGCCCCTGGGGCGCGGTGAGCTTTTCTCTGTCTTCTCTATCTCTATCTTCTCTATCTCTAAACTTCTAGCCATCTCTTAGAGGCTAGAAGAAGTTTAGAGATTATAGGCTTTCCATGTTTAACTGTCGAATGTGTGTCTGACCATAGTGCTCCAGTACTTGTGCAGGGGGCTTTCAGCGACGAGTGGTTGTGTGCCAGGATGAGAACGGTTACCCGGCAAACAGCTGTGAAGAGCGCAGCAGGCCCAGTGAGCAGCGCTCCTGTGAGGCAGGCCCATGTCCACAGTGGATTTACGGCGACTGGGGAGAGGTACCATCAAAACACTTCTTACTCTTTGAGATTTTTTTAAGTGTGACGGTGTGAGTGCAAAATTGTATTGTTATTATTAGTTCTCATTTGATAAGGATCTAAATTAATAAATGGCCACTGGGACAAAAATCTTACAATACACATTTATTTTTCTTTTACATAAAATATATGAAACCACTTTGACTCAAAGACAATTGTCAACATCCTTTTGCAGTGCACCAAGCCATGTGGAGGTGGCATTAAGACAAGACTTGTGGTTTGTCAGCGTCCAAATGGCGAGCGCTTCAATGACCTGAGCTGTGAGATCCACGACAAGCCCCCGGATCGGGAGCAGTGCAATACTCAGCCATGCCCTTCAGGCCCTCACTGGAGCACAGACCCCTGGAGCTCGGTACGCTCATAAAACAAACATCATTTCTGCTTACTTCCCATCCTTCACTTCAACTCTTTCTTTTCCTGCCCCACTCTGGGCTCTGAAACTGGTCACTTCTGCTGTAAGATATAGGGGAAATTGCCTCCGTTGGGCTTGGTGCTTTCTACATGTGCTTTCACAGGAGTCTTCCAGTATTTCTCTCAACCTAATATCCCTTTGTACACAATCATAGTTTTATAAAGTATTATTTTCCAATATAATTTATTACAGTTATTGTAAATAGCAATAAATTATTTTAGATTATTTAGCTTATATACTCTAACATTTAACCAATCATTGTTTATTTGACATTGCAAATGAATGTTTTGTATATCAGGAATATATACAGTGAAATATACAGCAGACAACTTTTCATATTTTTGCCAAAGAAAGCTCCCTAATTGCAGAGAATCTGTGATGACACATTTTCCAAAATATAACTTCACAATTTTGATCACTACAATTACGTCTGAAAGCGCTTGCTATTAATTGGAAATGGTACTGATATTATTTTACCATTTTGAAGCACTTATGGTTAAGATTCCAAAGTCCATTCCAGACATACCCTGTATCTTAGAACAAACATTTACTGTGTCCAATATCCATATGCATTGACCATGTTGGTCTAAACAGTGCGTACAGTTTTGTTGTTGTTTTTTAAACTGCAACACAGTATGTCTGCAATGAATTGTTACAAAGGTGCTTAACATATGTATATTTATAATATTTAAGGTTGCTTTTGCTCCATATAGTTTGTACATGGTTTAGATAAAATTGCTATATGCTCAGAAATACCTCACAATCATCTCAAGTAGCCATTAAACCAGTATTTTAAGATGAGACACAAGGGAAATAATACTAATTAAATATAATTTTTATGACAAAACATGTTTAATTAATAGGCTATATTGCGACTCTTATTTTTTATATAACCAATGTGTGTTTTATAATTGCTCCATAACAAAAACCTTGTTGGCCTGTTGAGCCTGACCTTCAACAGAACTATGTAGTTGTCAAATACTGATGGCGACCACAGGGGAAGTTACAAGAGCTTTGTTTGTGGAGCTCTTACTCTGAGCCAACATTATGTCTACCTCAGTGTCTGATACGACTGCCCCCCACTGCACCACCTGCTCCCTGCACTGGAGAGTGTCGGTGTCTTAGATGGATTGAAACATAGGTTGTTAGTGCTGCCTTGCACTGCTCTTGCATAGTTCCGCACTATGTTTCTTCTTCCTTCTCATGTTGACCACCCTTTGAGGCCAGTTAAACCTCATATGGTATCTGCAGTGGGGGCAGTATGTCTCTACAGCCCACCCGGCTGATTCCCCTTGGTCATAAATGTCTTTGCTGACATTACACCTTATTTTAAGGGCCTATTAAATCAGCAGTGAGTGCCTTTTACTGTGCTCATTTGCTAAATACAACTACTGTACATAATAGATCCCATGTGTGATTACAAGCAAGCAACCTTTAAGAGTTGTATGCCGAGGTCAATGTAAAAATGTTACATTTATTTTGTCAGTTTATTTTGGTGCTACAGAGGTACAGCTCTAACGCCAAATCCACAGGTTCTGATAAGTATATATTGTATTTTCTTTTTCACAAATGGCAGTATTAGTTTCTGTACAAGAATTTGTATATTTATGTAATTATTACTTGTATTTATTGTTTTTATTACGATGTATTGTCAGTATTTAATTTTATATGAATATGTTTGACTGTGTTTATTTTGAGAAAAAAAAAATATTTTAATTAAAGAGAAGTCGAGGTACTATCAACGGCTTTTTTCCTTTTTTGACTATTTTGTCACATACATAAACTGTCCCACTTCAGTTCAAATGGAAAATTATTCACATAAATCTAACTTTTTAGTATAATTTTTTTCTACGAATATATCTAGTCTTTCTGCCAGATTCCTACTCACATTTCTACTCTCACTGACTCACAGTTCATTCTGTTGCCTGTTAGACATGCAGCTTGACTTCAGAGTCATCATCTGCTTAAATACCATATTTATTCATTCTCAAAGCTAGCACATGCATTTCACCAGGAGGAATGGTGACACATTCTAGTCTATGAAGTTGTCCATCCCTTTTGGCCCGTAATCCTGACTGGGCCACCGGACCAGTAAGAGTGACTTCAGTGAAGAGCAGGGCACTGTAGTGATGTGCAGTGGGTCAGAGGATATGTTTGATCAGAGAGGGCCTCTCGGGCCCATTCACTGCATTAGCATCAGTTGACTTCTGGGAAATCCCTTTCCATGAAAGGGGATAACACCTTAAAATGTGGATATTACCAGTAGAAGATGTCAGCAGGATATAAGAACAAGTCCTTGCAGAAAATTCAGTTGATATAACAGACACATTTTATCATATAGAAATAAAAACCAATACACTGTTTTGTATATGCGTTTATTTTACTATTAATGTAAATATGCGTTTATTGTAATCAGAAAGATTTTCTTCATCATTGCCCTCATCAATGAACTCACCCTGAATGAGGTGAGAGTTCATAGCCAGTATTAAGGCTCACTGAACCACTCACTGGGCCCCGCACTCATTCAACTTTGGGCCTGTCAGTTCCAATCCATCCCACATGCAACACCCCCTTGATTATCCAAGCACAACACAACTTTTCAGCCTGTCAGAATGTGTTAGCCTCTCAAAAACAACTCGGAAGTGAAACACAACACTGCCGGGTGAGCCTCCCTCTTTTCATTGGACATTTCAAAAATAATATTTAGGCAAAGATCAATAAGCAAAGCTCAAAACATCAAATAGATATTGAAAGTGTCATTTCTAACCTTATCTTTCTAAGCTTATCACAATTAAAACTTGTATTCTTTTATTCCATAGTGTTCTGCATCCTGTGGAAGAGGTTTTAAGTACCGTAAGGTGAATTGTGTGACAGGATCGGGGCGTGGTGTCCCAGATCAGAACTGCCAGCACATCTCTGCAAAGCCCAGCAGACAGAGGCGCTGCCGAGGAGGACACTGCCCCAAGTGGGCGACCGGGGACTGGGAGGATGTAAGTCTTGACCCGTGACAGACCTTTTTCCCGTACACTGCCTCCTTGTAGCTTCCTTTTGTGACTATATGGTTAAACCATAGCAGCAAGAAAAGGAAAAAAGTGGAGTGCTGTCTGTACAAGACATTAACACCAGCCAGCATAAACTTAATTTTAGTCCCAAGTTTCTATTGCTTTCTATCCCTTTCATCCTACTCTTCCCCCATAATTCGAGTACATGACCAGATTGTACAAGTAATCCAAAACCTCTTGTCTGAAGTACTTGTGATGACAATATGCACACGGAAAGCTCTTTGCTTTTTTCCTTCTATCAGCCGTATGTCTTTCTTCACATTGAGTTCCATGCATGTGTCCTCCATATGACAGAGATAGTCACAGACAGCCTGGGACAGCTGTTGACTGGAGGCCAAGAGGAAATAGTCATGCACATTTGGTTCGTTCTGTTACCTGTGGTACAGTTGGCTCACCTAACATGCAGTATTTTGTACACTTACTGTATATGAGCAGCATAGGACTTACCTGTCTCCGAATGAATGACCTGAATAAATGTAAGAAAAGCACTACAAATATCATGATGTTGATCATATACAGTAGTAAGATCTTTCACAACAGAATGGTTTTCTATAATGCAATTGGGTTGCAGAAATCTTCTTGGCTCTTCATTAGAGGCGTGCATACGCTTTATTTTTACTTTCACTTCAACATACAACAAAAACAAGAGTTAATATACTAAGTGTACCCCTGAGAAACAGTGATAATAGTCCTTACCTATTTCACCCCCAGTGCTCAGTGACATGTGGTGATGGAGTCCAGCGACGGGAAGTCTTTTGCCAGACTGGAGAACGGCGTAGCCCGGTGGAGAGTGGCTGTTCCCCTCGCACTAGACCTTCTTCCAGCCAGAGCTGCCGTGTGGCAGACTGCCCCGCACACTACCACTGGAAAGAGGGGCAGTGGCACGCAGTGAGTTCTCTCTGACATGCTCTGTAGAGGCTGCCTCTCCTCTGCCGCGTCACATCTGAGTGAGTGAGAGAGTGAGAGGGTTAGAGGAAGGAGGCCAGGTGGAGGGAGGAGGAGACTCTCAGAGAACTCCCATCACATGGAGCTTGTTTTACCCAATTGATGAATTCAGGGGTTTAGTGCCATTTCCAAATATGCAAATAACAGATAGAAATCATGACTTCTGTACGTGTGTTTATTCTTTATAAATGTGAGTATTCAAAGTTTACACTTTAGGATCAGAGCCACTCCAGCACTACTATAGAGCGCTGCATCATTAAATTCAAGTATCTGATTTTACAATTTCTTCTCATTTTCTGAGAATATGTGCCCTTAAATATGAGCCCTTAAATAAAAGTGATTCTGGACTACATTCCTGTTGTGAGTTCAGCTACAGCTCGGGGCAATAAATTCTCATTTAGAGTGGAGAATATAAGAAGGAAGCATGCAGCTGCAGCACAAGTCTCTTCCTCATGAGTTGAATGTGGGTCATGGAACAGCATGATATTTCTTCTAAAGAAGGCTCTCATTAGTGTGGAAAGTTTGTAGAAGGGCCTGCCCAAGTGGTCCCATTAACAGCAGGATGTTATTATATCAGTTCAGATAAGATAAGCCTTTATTGTCTCAATGAAGAAATGTGTCTTGGACATCAATGGCACAATGAAAAACAGCAGACACTTAAACACTTCCTATACTGTACAACAGTCGTTTTTTTCATAGCTGAGCTCTGTTTTTCATTAGAGTTACTGACTGTTGCTTTAGTTGTACAGTCACCAAAAAATATTTGTACACAGCATTAAAGCACAACTGTATGTGTCTTGTTGACTCTAGTGCAGTAAAACATGTGGCTCAGGCCATCGACAGCGGGGCCTGCAGTGTGTGGACTATAAGGACCAGGAGGTGCATGAGATGTACTGTGTAAACCAAATCAAACCGCCGCATATAGAGAGCTGCAACACTCATGCCTGTGAGTACATCTGGATTACCGGGGACTGGTCTGAGGTACGTGAGAGACACTGTTCTCATCTGAGATAACAGAACCAGCCTCTCATTCACTGTCATTCAAACTGCAGTGCTCAGTGAGCTGTGGACAGGGTTACCGCCATCGCCTGGTCTCATGTAGTGAGGTCCATGTGGAGAATGAAAACTATGAGTACAGCCCTCAGTCTCTGTCCAGCTGCCCGGGTACCCCTCCGGAGAGCTACATGCCCTGCAACACACGGCCGTGTGTACAAGTGCAAGAATGGAGGGTTGGAAGCTGGGGACAAGTAAGTCCCTAAAATCTGTTTGATGCCATATTTATCAAATGGAATAAATATGAAATAACATGAATAAGATGAAATAACATGAATAACATGAAATAACATGAAATAACATGAAATAACATGAATAACATGAAATAGGTGTCAGGACAGAGTAGATTGCTCTTTCTGATATATCACTATAATGTCACCTAGATCATAGCAGATTAACTGGCATTGTGAAATGGTTGATGATGAGCTACGTCAATTTGAAATACAGATTAATACTATAGCACGTTCAAAATGTGGAAAACATATGATTAAATCAGCACAAATAAGGAATTGCAAAAATACATTGCTAAACACACTACATGCAAAGAAAGAGGCTTTTATGGGACATGTGTTGAGAGAATTTCACATGCTCAAACCAAATGGCGAAACCTGATCAATGAGTGTGGTCAAAATAGCACGTCAGGGATGACTTATTTTTACATCATGTAGACTGATCTGCTTTTGAATTACCTGCAGTGCTCAGTGAGCTGTGGAGCCGGTGTTATGGAGAGGACTGTGCAGTGTGTGGCAGAAGGTGGACAGGAAAGCCATAGGTGTTCACCAGATGTAATGCCAGACTTTAGAAAACCCTGCAAAAACCATCAGACATGTGAGTAAATAATAAGTAAATACCACTGTTCCAGGAGCAGTTCAACTGCACTTTTTACTGGTAGTTCATTTGTATTTCTATTTTTGTGATTATGGTGTTATATGTCACATTTGTTGCTTATGTGATTAGGTCATTTGCCTCAGAGCTGCCTGGATGTTTTGAGCCTCAGTGGACCACTCCCTGACAGTGAGCATGTCCTCAACATTCAAGGGAACGCGCTCAAGGTTTAATGTTTAAATGATTTGATCTAAAGTCTATTCTTATCAAATTTCACATGATAAAACAAGTATAATTTATGTTCCTTTTTTGTGTGACTTCTCACTTTCTCTGTTTTAGTTTTGTTTTATTAACTTTCCACTCTCTTTGACCCTTCACCTCTCACCCCTCTCCTCTCCCTACTGCGTCTTAGGTCTACTGTGCAGGAATGCAGACAGAGATGCCTCAGGAGTATATCACCCTGACAACGGGTGAAGGGGAGAATTTCGCTGAGATCTTTGGCTTTAGGTAAATGAAGATATACAATTTTAACCTAGCCCCTGGAGTAAAATGATAATGTTTGCTGTATATATTCCAGACTCAATGATCCAACCCTGTGCCCAGCTAACAGCTCAAACAGAGAAGATTGCGATTGTCGCAAAGACTACAAGGCTGCTGGAATGACCACCTTCTCAAAAGTCCGCCTTGATATCAGCACCATGAACATCATCAGTGAGTTACTGATCTATACTCAGCAATTTTAAGCCAAAACCAACACACTAAATGATATAAATGTATACACTCATTAAACACCTGCTGTACTTATTAGACTAAATTGGAGACAATTTAAAATCTTTTGTTTATTAAAATAGAGTATTAGTTTGGCGAATTCATCCAGGGAATCCATTACTGAAAAAAATAATCACTATATTTTGTTTTTTGTTTTCCTTCTTAGCAACAGATTGGCATTTTGCTTTTACTCGAGGACAGAAAATTCCTTTTGCTACAGCTGGTGACTGCTACAGTGCCAGCCACTGTCCACAGGTGACTACACCAACTATTGTAAGCAGGTTATTGTTTGTAAGTAGCAGAATCACTCACTAAAATGCTTCTCCTTTCCTTTATTTCAGGGACAATTCCGGCTTAACCTCTCTGGAACTGGCTTTAAAGTGGCGGATGACACCTCATGGATTACCCATGGCAACTACGCAGTGGCTGATATACATAAGTCACAGGTAAACCTTATTACGTATTTTTTTGAAAAATATAAATATAGAAATGCATATGTGGTGTTTCATTTGAAGTTAAAATGAGAATTTTAAGTCTAGCTTCAGCCGCTGTATGGTGGAGGTTGGTCACCTCTGGTGCCAAAAATGTAAATATTTAAAAAGAAAACAGGGAACTATTTATTAATTTACCATAGCTACTTGTTTAAGTTGGGTAAGGTTAGAGTTAGAGTTAGGTTTTAATAATAAAGTATTTCCCCCAACCAGGCCTGGAGATAGTGCAGCTTCAGTCATCATGGCGTTCACCTTGAGCTGCAGCTAGAATGGTAGTGCTTACAGCTCAGTGTGAAATGAGCAAATACAGTACAGCAAATACTTGCTGTATTTGTTTTTAATACATTATTAAGTATATAATTGAATGATGCACCGGTGAGAACATTCGCTTCCTCTCAGTTTACACTGCCATTGTAATAATCTACAATGAAGATTCCTGTGTTAGTGTATTTTTCTGACATTGTTTTCACAATGCTGTACTGTCCACAGGATGGCAGCAGAGTGTCAGGAGTATGTGGAGGCTACTGTGGCAAATGTACTCCGTCTGCAGTCTCCCGTCTGCCTGTGGCTCTAGAATAGATGTATCACATATACATGAAAACTCTCATAAAACGCACAATCAAACATGTTTTACCAAGTTGTAAATTATTTTCTAGACCTGAAAGTTATCAAGTGCTGCAGTAAAGGTAACTCTTTGTCAAATATTATGTACACTTTGGTTTCCTTTGGCCCCAAGTTTTTTTGTACAAAGATATTTCCTCCACAGCGCGTTCATCTTATTACCTCTTTGTTTATAGTGTAAATACAATAATGTACACATTTGTACAGAGTAGGGACTTATTTATTGTGTTGTAATATTTTGTATTCTATAGTGTCATTTCAAAACTTGTTTATATATTTATTCAGCATCGGTTCTATTACCCTTTACAACTCTTTTCTATTTCCTTCAAAAAGCTATAGCTTTTTACTGTAATGTGGGTTACTTTGGGCTTTCAGTGCATGGATCAGTGTTTATTTAAACAGTATTAACACATTCAACTACAAAGTACACAACAAGTTTACCAAATAGGGCTGATTGTCTCATCTGAAACTACATTTCAGGTATAAAAGTGTACTTATCAAATACCATTACATGATGCTTTTTTTGACAAACACTGTGGAGTCCATGTCCATATACTGCAAGTACTGTAGTATTGTGAGACACACAATGTTTACCGTCCATCGTGTACAATGAACAGGTAAAACATTAGGGCCATTTGCATATTACTGGGACTGTAAATGAACAACAAATGAATGGTTCATTTTAGTGTGGCACATGTAGTAATAATGTTTGATATGTGCACTATTGTCTGTTTTTATTTTTTAAGTGACAAATCAGGGTACGTTTATTTAGTGTGTTTTTTATTTTATTTTTTGTAAAGATACAGAACTACAAAGCCAATTAAACTGTCAATACGTAAAGTACACGGTGCTATTTCTACAGTTATGTTGTTATATTAGCTGCATCGCAAAGGGAATTCTTTTTAACGTTGAGATAATTTATGAAGACTCCAGCAGTATTTTAAAATCAAATTTTCTTCTCAGGGCTTGTATGATAATGAAGGGACATTTGGTTTTGATTTTGGTTTTCATTGTATTGTCATTTGTACTGTATTACTTAACCACATGCTCTATTTTATAATTATTTATTTCACTTTTCTTGTGAATGTACATAGTTTGTATGCAGTAATGACAGAGAATGCAAAAACGTTTTTTAATAATCTGTTTGTCAATTCCTTTCAATGAATTTATGTACAATGTATGTGATTGGTGCCATATAGAGCATGACTTGTATGTGATTAAATAAAGTTAAGTGCATATATAGATCAGATCTTTAAATAAATTCATTTAACACCCACACTAAGTCTGATTAATTTGACAAATGAATTTGCTGACAATTGCATGCTTATTTCATAACTTTGTCAATGTCATAGTGTTAATCATTGTCTTGATCAATACTGACTTAATACAACTGATGCTGGACTCGCAGTGTTGTGAGTTCGAATCCTGACGCCGACATTTACTGCATGTCCTCCCTTCTCTCTCATCCCCCATTTCACGCTATCTTTCCTGTCAAATAAAGCCTACAGGCCAAAAAGACATATTGTATACTGTCCATTATGCATCTTTATCTGTATAAAAATTAAACAAAGGCTTTAAAAACGTCATCATTTTCTTAGAAAATTACTCAAAAAATGTACGGAATGAGGGAGGGAAAGAGAGTATCATCAGAGCAGGCCTATAACTGTGTGAAGGTGTCACTTCAATCAACATCAACAATTGAAGTTAACAGGACGGGTCAGAATCAGGAAGGAGGAGTCAGGCTCTCACCTCAGGGCAGTTTTGTGAGAAGGGTAACAGACTCTGAGACAAAGGTGTCCTGGTCATCACAGACGTCCCAGGCGGGAGCCAATATTGAATTCTGGGAACATAAAATCAGGTCCTGCAGGGTCATGGTGCTGCTCACAGAAGGAGGACAGAATTCTTGCAGCGAGTCCAATGATTTTGAAAGCAGAATTTCTTCTGTCAGGAGATGGACGTGTCCAGCAGATGTAGGAGAAAGTGAGAGCGCTCTCATTGATTTGTAAAAGGTGGACATGATGTGTTGCTGGATTGGATGTGTGTGGACTTATCCTGAAGTATCAACCCACTCATTCAGGTGTAAATTGGATTCATGTTGTAACAAACAGCCTCAGCATCTTGTTCTTAGTTAATGTCTAGTTGCGCTTTCTCTCTGTAAAATTAAAGTACATCATACCATATGATGGGTACCAGGCAGTGTGGAAATACAATGCACATATGAATAAGAAGCACACAGCACATAACATAAGGTTATCTGACATTGTGTGAGTTGTGGCATGATATCGTCCTGTATCATTCACGCTGAGAGCAGCTGAATGAAGCCTGTTGGGAAATGAGCCCCTCTGCCTCTGTATTGTCCAGTGTGGGAGAAGTTTGTGACGAACATCTTCTGCTTGTTGCCAGGGCTACTATATTATATCCTGTAAATAATACCTGTGGATAACTCTCCTGCCCCAACAGCACCTGCGAAAAGTTTCTCTGACACTGAAATGCAAATTAAGTTTCCTGTCGGCCTAAATTACTTAAGACTTATCCCTTACAAAATAAAAGGTTCATTATTAGTAAAAACACTGACGATGCACATACTCTCGCACGTTATATTTAAGAATATTTTTAAGTGTTGAATGATCAATTTGTAAGAGTTGCTGGTTAATTTTTCTGTAAAATATTAAGAACTGTTTGTCTTATTTTTCTATTTCTTTTTTACCACCATAATGCACCAATTGTTTATTTACTTTTATATATTTTAGTTCATTAAGGCCCTTAATGAACTAAAATATAAAACTCCCTAAATTTTAGGGAGTTTATATTTAACGTCCAGTCCTATTGGCTGGTCAGCTCATGTGGGCGGGGTTGCGCACTCGGCGCCTGAAGCGTTGCCAAGGATGAGTCCCGGGCTCATTGGGAGACCACTTAGAGACAACAACACATTTCATCATCTCAAACGGACTTTTCCTACGCTTTGGTGCCGGTCCCGGGTCCTCCTGCTGTCATGTTAAACCGGAGCTTTAAGAGACACCCCGGCAGCTGCTCCAGGACGGTACGCACTTTACGCATTTTCCTCACTACGCAAACACTTGTCTGTGTAAACTTCTCCTGTGTGTAACGCCTCAATGCTAACTAACTTGGACAATGATGAATAACTCGGACTCACAAAATGGCAAAAGGAGGCATAAAAAACAAACAAAAACAAACAAAAACGAATTCCACTGCCTATGCTATTTAAACATTATTATAGACGAAAAGAATGCACCCAATGTACTAATAACCCAGTCCCATTGCACATGCACTAAGTGACATATAATTGTATTCTTTTGCACGTGAAAAACATAGTATTATCTGTCTTAATCAAACAATAACGTCTTTGGTCCACAATTTTAGAACCCAATATATAAACTAACCTAGGTTTAAAAGACAGTTAATTAGTGTTGTACGGATGTCACAATAAAACATTTTAGTATAACAATAATTGTGATGATAAAGATCACGATTTAACGACCAAAATGACAACAAAATCAAATATATTCTTTCCATATTATTTTCTTAACACAATACCGCTCCTCAACATGTGACCTGCTTTATGAAATCAAACTTTCTGAATGGTACATTTGACAAACAAAAAAGCACTTTACCTTTAGCTTTACTTTTTTTTGGCAGAAAAGGTGAGCAGAAAGGAATTCATTTTGCTTCTAAAATCATTACTTTTATTTTAATTGAACTAAAAAAAGAGCACATTTAGTTACAACATTTTCACTTTTCTGTAAATTGAATTAAAACTTATTATAAAATATTTTTTTAAAAAGTCACAATTATCTTCTTTTGTTGTCTTCACTATTATATTATTCACTTGATAATCTTAACATCCCTAATTAGGCGTGGCTGATATTGACAAAAATGAATATCTTGTAACTATTTGCAGAAAAACAATGGCGACTTTATTTATTTATTTTTTCTCACTATATCTCCCACCTCTGCAATCAATAGAAACATTACGTGACTCTTCTTGTGTTGTAGCTGAACTGTGCGGAGGAGGCGTACAGAGGACAGCCTTGCGTTACCTGTGGCGAGCAGTGCCCTGGATTTGCCATGCACAAATGGAGGTACAGTGTAAACGCCTCTGCTTTATAATGGGGTATATATCGCTAAGCATGTGCTCATCTATCAGTGACACGAAATGACACCACACGCCAAGGCTGGTATTCTGCCCTATGACATATGGGTAAAACTACTCCCGGCCTTTGTTGATCGCAGATGATTAAAAGGCACCAGCCACGCATACAGTAACCAAAACTGTTCATATATTCAGAGGAGACCTTTGAAGCTTCCTCTATGCATCTGGTTTATGTTCGGTATCCACTAGTCAACTACTGAAGTCATCGTTATTGTATTTTTTTTGGTAACGTCATCGTTAAAGTGCGTATGATAGGTTTTTATGATGGTCAAATTTTGACTGTACTTGGTGTATTATAATGATAGTTTTACACCAATCGAGTAGCTGTTTGTGGAGAAAAGTAGAAAAATCCGTAGAAAATAACAGGAATAACATCACACTAGGGACACTTGTTCCAGTCAAAGTTTATGCATAATTTACACGCAAAAAAACAACAGCCTTCTGACGTTCTAAACATTAATTCAACAAAGTAAAGCTGCTCTCATATCATTTTATTTGTCAAATTTTTAAAAAGTAACATCAGATGAGTTTTTGCCCTGTGTTTCCTGGGTAATTTCATGTCATCAATTACAAACAGGAAGTGAAATTATAAACCTAAAACATTTGCCATTCTGGGATAACGTTTGTATAACTTTAGCAACATTTTAAATATATACATCTTAACTGCATTTTAGTTCAATGAGTTTTCCAACCTGTCAGAGGCACTTTAACTGGACTCTAAAACACACGTAAAAGAGACCTATTTAGAACAAAGGCAGGTCAATTTTTAAACAAAAATGCCAAAAAATTATAGAAACAAGTCGGTGTAATCCCTCATTCGTCCAGGAGTGTTCCATTGTAGAAAAAGATTCAGTTGTAGTCCTCTGGACTCTGTTTTAGAAAACAAAACGTTTCGACTCTCAACCAAGAGTCATTCTCAATCAGTGAAACAAGTCTGAGAACTCAGGTTTATATATCCTACTCTGTGTAAACCCTGCCCACAGGGCGGGACCTCCTGATTAGGGGCCATTGAAACTCCCTGATGGGCCATTAACATCCTATTGTACACTGACTTTGGCTCCCTCCTCCCTGAGTCCCTTTATTAGCATCAAAATGCCTCTGGCGTCTCCAGGGTTTCAGCAAACCATTATAAACAACCGGAAGGTTGAATCTCAAACCTCCATTACAATTTAAGGAAGGATTCTCTTTTTTAACAAAGATTGCCTCCTTAACTCCACTTTCAAACCATCTTTTCTCTCTGCTCAGAATCTCCACCTCACTGTCTTCAATAGAGTGGTTTGTGGCTTTAAGATGAAGATGCACGGCGCTCTGGGGTCTTGAGCTCACGTGTCTTCTGTGGTGATACAGCCTCTTTTGAAGTGGCTGTTTAGTCTCCCCTATGTACCGCTCTTTACAACGTTCTTCACTGCATTGCATAGAATACACTACATTGCTCTGTTTTGTCTATAGGGTAAACCAGTTTTTGTCCTAAAACTTGAAACCAATTTTTGTCTTAAAACTGGTTCACCCTAAAGTGTTGCTTGTTTATTTCAAACCAAGCAACACTTTAAGAAAAAAACTGGTTCACCAGCCAATCAGTTTAGGATTTTCACCAGTAATACACTTTGTTTGAAACTGTTCTATAATAACGAAGTCTTCAACCACCATATTTCAACCTTTATTACCAACATATAAAAAAATAAATTAGAATTGCGATATAAATCCTCGTTTGACTGGTGAACTAATCAGAAAAATAATGGCTAAAATAACATTTTCTTGCACTCTTGTCTCTACATGGTGTCAAATTGACTTAAAGGAGTGCAGTACAAAAACATCACCTTAATGTGAGACCGCACTGTTTTTTATTAGATCACAATCATCTGACTTTGATCGCGCCTCTTTACAACAGAAGTCACAAGATAAGAAATAACCCATAATAGTTGCTGTGTATGGACTATGGGACTTCTTGGGAAAACAAATTGACATTTTACTTGATGTATTTACTAGTAATGTTGATCGATTGCAAACAACAAATACTTGATTAAAGTATATCTCTCAGCTATATGTATGTTGTCAAACTGTAGCTCCTGTTCAGTCGGAGTTAAAGGGACTTTGTTTAAAGTAGGATGTCACGCTATCAACTTTTAGTGTTGCAATTATTTTGAGAAAAAAAAATCCCGATTGAATGATTATTCAGGATTATTGACTAAACAACAGTGAAATCTTTCATTTTCTTTCCTGTTGTCTAACACGTTACATTTCCTGAAGTTTGTGACCGGCTTTACAAAATGGAACTTTCTAAAAGATAAAATAAAGTTAGATGTGACAAAAACAGCCAGATAAGATAAAGTTTTTTACATTTGGATCTATTTTCTGATTTTCTGGGCTGTATATTGCACAAAGAAAAGCCTAATTTTGCTTCTAAAATGGTCACAATTATTATTTTTTGGTTCTTACAATTATATTGTGACCAGAATAATCCTGATTATTGATTTAATTTGACAAGTTTAGAGCGTACTGCGCCTCGCTCTACACTGCACATCTGTGGGCGAACTATAAAACAATCCAGCCCACAGAGACTGAACGTGGCCTACAATGATGCTCTGAGACTTGTGTCAGTGAACTGTTTGTGTCCTTTACACTTAACACACTGCAAACTGTTATAAGAAACCTAACGTCCAGTATAAATGTATGTGCCGTCTGAATAATTCCTAAAATATGCCGCTGGCTGGATAAAGTGAGACTCAGCGTGGTGCAGTTGAAAGAACCATGACCACCAGTGTTAAACGGCCTTCTTGTATTTAATTCAAGTAAAGATATACCATGTTACCCAAGTGGAAGTTATTGGTTTGTCATTAGAATTGTTACTCAAGTCAGTACATAGGAGTTACTGTGTAGTGCCCTTTAACAAGCGCCTCAGAGTGAGTCTAATCATGTGGTGGATTTGTCAGGCATTTGTGTTTTAATAGAACAGTTGAATAGAAAAGGGGCGGGGCTAAACAGTAAGCGCCCAGATACAGGAGCAACAGCCGCTTCAGGAATGCAGCCCAATTGTCTTCTTTGCAGGCCTACAATAAAAAGTCAAGCCTCTTTTTTTTTACCGGGAAAAAAACTGCATGCAATGTTTACAAAAAGTCCGGTTTTATGGGTCCAGTCTTTGTTCTTGGGAAAACTTTGAAGAGAATGTAAATGTGTTTTTTTTGTTGTTGCATGTTTAGCACTGCTCTTTCTCGTGGAATGTGGTAGACTTGACGTGACCTTAAGGTTAGTGACAGGGAGAAGAACATATGCACACAGCTGTACACTTGGTGATGAGGTGTGACTGTTTCGTTTTATTGTTCTGGCTGGAAGGATGATGAAGGAGCATACACACATGCCTTTCTGAAGACATTCTGAAGCTATTGTTGTTTTGGAGGTATGCAAAATTAGTATATTGAGTAGATTGTCTATGTTTAAAACTATTTTTAAAAAAAATGCGGCCCATAAAGTGATATTTTCTGCCCTTTTAAGTTTTAAGGTCCGTTATTGTTTTGTGCTAGACTTTAATCTTTACAGGAACATTTTAGCACATTCTTGAGGCGTTATTAAAATATTGTCTGAATATTGTCATTGAGATAATGCAAAGAAATAAAAAAGAGAGATCAATATTTGACCATATCACCCACCCCAATGTGCATGTTTACATTTGTTATGGGGTTTTTGCACATTCACATGTTCTTTGTCTGTGGCTTTCTTCCCTAGTGTGAATGCATCTTACAAATGTCTTCAAATATATATTCAGTTGAGATAAAAGATAATTATGTCTATCAAAAGCACAACATTTCACTCAATATTTCCCTTTCTTTTCTCTGCCCCACTCCACGAATACATCAAGACTGTGCGTGGCCGTTCTTTTGACTGAGTATATTAAGAAATTCTCTCTTACAGCTCATGAGAGAGCCAGTGATGCGTATGTCCCGTCACCCAGGCCTACCCAAACAGTACCTCACCACTCTGGAGCTGACGTCATTTAGCTTCAATCAACGCTTTGTGGGTTCAAAAGTAATCCTGCGCAGGGTGTGTGGTCACATTCACTGGATGAGGAGCCATTTCTTTGACTTCATGGTTGTTGCACAAGTGAACCAGCAGTGGAGAAAATCCTTTGGCTTAAGTAACTTGGTGCTCAGGGACAGCTTAGCAACAGGAGAAGGCTCTCTGGTGAATATTTCATGGCTGCCTTTGGCTCCATTGATTTTGCCTGTGCTAATGGTGCTCATTACCAGACTTATTAACGTGTGAGTGTGAATGGGAGAACTTGAGCTTACGGATCAGTTGGACCCGGTTACCTTATACAGTGATGCTGTGGTCCAAATACACTTTCAGCCTACGTTGATCTGAGGACCGGTTAAGGTCAAGTTTACTAAAGGCCTGATTAACCCGTCGTGAATCTCCGGTTTTCCTTTTCAATCGATCAATCATACAGTATTTGTATATTTGTATTGACACATGCTTTATGTGATGCATCCTGCAGTCAAAACAGTCAACAAGGCACACTGCTACTGTGAGTTTTTTTAGTCTGTACCCTACTCATCCTGTTTAAGCTTGTTTAGTTGAAATATATCTACTTTTCGCTTTTCTCCCATTAGATATTGTCTTTTAATTGAGCCCCATCAATAACACAATATTGTAAAGATAAAAGTTTGCACTCTATAATTGATAGTGTTATCACGATATAAAAATTTCAAACTCTATTTCAATACTAAAGAATAGGTTTGATACAGATTTATTTTTTCACAATAGACTGCGATTTTCAACACAAAATATTAGTACTTTTGTTGTGTTGACAACTCTTTGCTTATACATTCTAAAACTGTTCAAGAACATTGAAATTTTTTCCTGTTTGACTTTTTTTTGTATTTCTCAAATTAATATCTGGTTTCGATACTATTTTTAGTATCAATTAGTATCTGATTTTCGATACTTTTGACCTAGTGATAATATTGATTTATTTTCTATTTATTTATTCATACTCATTACTCATATGGTTACCAATTGTCAATGCCACTTTCACTATGGACTTGGTAGATAAAGGAGTGGGGGATTGAGAGGACGTTTGAAGCAAAACAACACCAAGTTGAGTTTTAACCCAGCCGTGAATGGCTCCATGACGCCTGTCCCCTCGGTAACCCTCGGTCATCTGCATAACACAAGCCGTCCCTGCTATTCACTGTGTTAACAAGACCGCTGGCAGACAAATGTGTCAGAGCCCGGGCATTGGAAAGGACCCTGGAAGGCCCACTCGGAGGTGAGAGGAGCAGGACAATAGAGCAGCCACTGGTGGGCAGTCTCTCCACAAAACACTAAAACTGTTTACTGAGAGTGATGGCTGTGCTTGGGCGTGCAGCTAAGAGGTTGTCCCTTTTATCATCTCAACAGCTACACAACACGTTTAAAAGGAAACGCCATTTTGTCAAAACAAACTTGATCCAGTAAGCTTTTGGAAAAGAGGCGGAATGCATCTAATTACAAATTCTCACATTTTTGTAATTGAGTAGATGTTTTTAAGGGTAATTATACTGTAGATTTTTAAACATGTAGTTGTACTTGTAATTGAGTATAATTTTAGCCATGTAATTGTTGTCTCTGCTCCTCTCTACAACACACATACCCTCTGCATCGCCTGTTCTGATCAAAGATTGTGCTCTAAAACAACTTTACTGTTCAATTATTCAACTTTTGTGCAAAATGCGGATCTAAAATGCATTTCAAATTGTGTTAAAAAGGTAATTAGAAACTTGTACTTTAAGTAATATTTTTTGTTATACTTGAGTACAAACTTATTCTAGCCAGTATATTTCTAGCCATGCACTTTTACTTGAGTACAAACTTTCAGTACACTGCTGTTGGGTTTGTAACACTGCAGATTAGTGATATCAATCATTTTAAGATACATTTTTTTACTAAGGAAAACGTTTGATAGCGCCACATTGTCGCAAAGTGTATTGATGTTGTAAACTCTTGTTTCCTTCTCATAACTGTATACAATATATGGCAAATGCAAGGCAAGGCAAGTTTATTTGTAGAGCACAATTCGTACACAAGGCAATTCAAAGTGCTTCACATAACAGGAAAAAAAATCATTAAAATCACAAAGACATGGCAGAAATCACAAAATCTGATCTTAATTTAAAAGTTGCCATTTTCAGGCTATCTGTCAAATAGTTCAAGACATAAAAGAGAAGAGTGCAAAGAAAAGCATTTCAGTCTATGCACAGCTAAACAAAACAGTTTTTAGCTTAGATTTGAACATTGCCAGATAGAACCTGTCTCACATCCTCAGGAAGACTGTCCTAGATTTTAGCTGCATAAAAACTGAAACGCCACATTCCCATGTTTAGTCCTGACTTCTGGCACCAGCAGGAGGCCGGTCCCTGAGGTCCCAGAGTCCGAGATGGTTCATATGGCACTAAATGTCGAGATGTACTTCGGGTGCTAGCCATGGAGAGACTGTATACAAGCAGAAAGCTTGTTTTGAAGATATTCTCTTGAGCCACAGGGAGCCAGTGCAGAGACCTGAGCACAGGACTAATGTGATCATACTTCCTGGTTCTGGTCAGGACCCGAGCAGCAGCGTTCTGGATGTACTGCAGCTGTTTTACAGATCGTTTGGAGAGGCCAGTGAGCAGGCCGTTACAGTAGTCTCATCTACTAGAGACAAACGCATGGATAAGTCTCTCCAGGTTTGGTTTAGACATTATGCTTTTGATTTTGGCTATGTTTTTTTAGATGGTAAATAGTACTAATATTTTTTCAGAATCGATACCTGCTCAAATTAGTATCTAGTTTAGATATACATATTAAGTATTGACTAGTAAATTCATCTTTTTATTTGACAATTCCAATTACAAATGAACACATTATAAATAGTGGATAGATCTTTGCTTTGGGATAAAGGTGCACAATGATTCACTCATGTCATGTCGTCAGGTGTGTGTTACCCGATGCAGCACATGGGCTCTGCCTGTGGAACTCTGCACCAGGCGGTGTCATGTGACCGACCGTGTGCTAGTGTTTCTCTTAGCATTTGCTGCTTTTTGTTGTTTGTGTGTCATTAGTGCTGCACAACTAGTTACACAGCATATCCACTTTGTACACAGCCGGAGGTCGGGCCCACAGTTGCTATTGTTCTCGCTCCAATTGTTTTTTGTGTCCGCCTTTTCTGTTAACACAATATGAAATTAACTTTTAAACTGCATTTGTTGTCACTGTAATACTATAATTACATGCTGAGATATATTGAGTATACATATATTTTATGAAAGGTGCATTGAAATCCAAACAGTCAAAGTTAAGGTCCTCCCAATGCAATGTTAATGTTCTGCTATTTGTATTTTGACATGTGTTGTTTTTTTTTCATTTATTGAATTGGTCAATTTACTTCATCCGTAGAAACTTTTATATATAAAAAAAACCCAAAATGGCCAGCAGGAGGCAGTCATGTCCACCTGATTGCAAGCACTTTCTTTGTGTTATTTTGTGCAACATCTCTGTTTCCAGCTTTAAGTGTTGTTTTTTTTATTCATCAAAAAAGCTTTTTGTTGATAGTCTTTGATGTACTTGTCTTTTTTGCAGTTTGTTAAAGTAAAGTGTATTCAAAGCAGTTTAAAGGTACATTATGTAACTTTTTGTTGCTCCGTGTGCTTGTCTCCCTGATGTTATTGTTTTGCCTGGATATGTTCCGCAGTATTGCATTGAACCTATCTTTCTTGATGATGGATAAGTTTATTAACATATTGTGGAACATTCCAGGTAAAGCAATAATCAATCAATCTATCCGTCTGTCTATTTCAAACCTGCACATATAGTTCACATAACATAACATCTCCATGGAGACAATCAGGGGGTAGACCTTCCCCCAAAAAGTAAAAAAGTAGTGCACCTTTAATATGTACCTGATTTAAAATGTTATAAACAATTTGCAAATAATGGTCTAATTTTTTCAACAGATATTTGGGTAAAGTCTGATATTTGGGTAAAGTCTGATATTTGGGTAAAGTCAGACATTTTCCAAGCCGTTTTCTCCTCCAAAGCCTCTTTTTTTTAGACTGATGTTTCTTTAGTAAAATATTTTTAGTAAAGGTTGACTGGTTGTCAAGGCGATGGCTGCGCTGTGTTTACAGTTTCCCTGACAACAGACGAGCGCTGCACATGAAGTTGAGGAACAGGGACAGAAGCCATGATGCCATCTGGATTACACTTTTGAGTTATTTTTCTTAGACTAGGACCTTGTAAAAAAACAAAAAAACAACAACACACTATTGGACCTTTGTCAGGGTTTAATAAATGTGCCACCAGAAATAAAACCTTAAATGTTTAACTTGTAGTGCATTCTATTACAAAGTTAGCATTGTGTATTGAAGTTTGTGAGCTCAATTATTTGATAAGGATGGATGAAAGTGTGGCAAAGCTTACAGAGAATGTAAGATTAATTCCAGTGAACATAATACATGCATAATTACTTCTGTGGAGTTCTTTTGCTATCGCTGTTGCAACAACTGTTCTGAAATCAGATTTTAAGGATAATTTATTGATTTTTTTAAAAGAACAAATTAAATTGATTTGATTCATTTCTAGGATTAGAATCTTGTTTTAATTATTTTTCTCCCTTATAATCCTCCTGTGGCCTACAGCTTGTGCACTGGCAGAGATGTTATCACTGTTTCATATATAAAGCGGTGATAACGTCTAGGAGCTGGGTGTAACATTGCGTGTCCATTAGTGTTCCTGGGGTCTGTTTATCATTGACGTGACAATGACCATGAGGATGACACAAACCACAAAGTCCAGAGGCGCTGAAGTCTAATGAGCTGATCTGTGAATCAAAAGGCCTGTGTTTTCATGTCAGGGGTCAGCTTGAACTAATCCTGAGTCCAGGGCATTTCCCACACCACGGCACTAGCTCACACTGATTAAGTGCATAAATGTACACTAATGGACAATATAGCGTTTTTATCTGTCATCTTCTAAAGCCTTTTTATCTCCTTTCTATGAAGGCATATTAGAGCCACAATAGATGAAAGTAAAATATGTATAGGATAGGATAGCAATTTTTTTGTTTAAACATGCAAATCTGCAATATTTCTAGAAAAAATATGCCAATTTACGAGTTTTTAAAATAGAAAATGTATGTAAAAAAACATGCATTTTACCAGTTTTTAAACATGCAATATTTGCTTATTCTTTATCATTCTTTATCATTAATTTTTTTTACCTCAGTTTAAACAAATAAATCCATCCCACTACCAGTGTTTTGCTGTCTTCAAAATGTCAAACTCAATTTCGACACTAAGAAATAGGCTCAGTACTACTACCGCAATGATTAAAAAAAACACTATTTTTGAACAGAAGAATGCCATTTTCAACACAAAATAATCGTTCTCAATGTCAAGATCTTTCTAAAACTTTTGAGGAAAGGTCACATTTTGTATCGATACTGAGTAACTAGTTTCGATACTAGTTATAGTGTCAATTAGTATCTAATTTTTAATACTTTTGACAACCCTAATTAGTAGGCGATTAAAAAGCCCACAGTCTTACATTGTGGTGTATTACTTTGAAGAAAATATTTCTGCACCCATTCTTTGGGTACAGATGAATCCTGATGTAGACTTGTTTTTGGCTCTCATCTAGTCCTGTTTAGTATCGGTCTAGTCCAGGTTTAATTCCGGGTTTAATTCCAGCCAGGTTTATTTCTTAGACCGTGACTCAATTCAACCCCAAGGGTAATCCCGTCCACATCCACAGCACATCTCCTCTTTCACATACCCTCGACTCCTTTCTCCCCACTCATTTGGTGTCGACATCAAAGTCTGCACTATTTACTGTGGATTCAGGGCGCAATTAGTATCTCGTTTGATTCTGACGAGGCCCTGTCCCATCTGCCCTTTTATTTATCAGAGTTTATTTATTTACCCGCTCAAACTGAACCACCTCTTCCTCATTACCGCCTCTTTAATCTCCTCAGATTTGAGAGTAATTGACTTGTAATGAAGCACATTGCAGATAGATGTACATAGTTTGCCTGCAGCACTGAGATGGGAGCGTCCTGACTGTTGTGCCTGCTTTTGATGGCACGTTTTCACTCCCATCTGGTTAGGTGATCCGTCTCTGGGAGTTCTCTGTTTGTTTATTATCTGATGTGTTTCAAGGCCTGCTCATTTGGCTTGCCCTTTATAAGCTGCTTTTGATCCACATCTGTCCCGAGACAATAATAGTTGTGATCTGGTCTAAGTCACTTGTTGGATATAAATAAGATAAAGTTGTCTTTTTTCCAATTTCTAATGGAAAGAGATGGGCAATAAAGCTGCCTAAACAATCATCTTAAAAATTACAACAAATTGTATCATGCCAGAGAAAATATATTTTGTAATTATGTTTTATTTATGGTTTTTTTTTTTTTTGTGGGCATTGCTAGAGATATATTTTAAATATGGTTATCTATTTCAGCCTTTATCAATCATCGGCCATGGCAGCAAGTCAGATATTGGTATCAGCCGAGGAAAAAACACACAATATAATTCAAAGAAGATGCATCAAAACCACAATAAAAAGCAAGTATAATAAAATGTACTTAAAAAGAGGAGAGTGCACAGCCAAACAGAACAGTTTTGTTATAGATTTGAACATTGTCAGAGACGAGGCCTGTCTCACATCTTCAGGAAAATTGTTCCAGATGTATAAAAACTGAAACACAGATTCCCCATGTTTAGTCCTGACTCTGGGCACCAGCAGGAGGCCGGTCCATGTTTAGTCCTGACCCTGGGCACCAGCAGGAGGCCGGGCCCTGAGGTCCTCAGAGTCCGAGATGGTTCCTATGGCACTAACATGTCTGAGATGTATTTTGGCACTAGGCCATGGAGAGACTTATATACAAAGCTGCTTTAAAGTCTATTCTCTGAGCCACAGGGAGCCAGTGCAGAGACCTGAGCACAGGACTAATGTAATCGTACTTCCTGGTTCTTGTCAGGACCCGCATAGCAGCGTTCTGGATGTACTGCTGCTCTTTTACAGCTCGTTTTGGAGTCAAGTGAGCAGGCCGTTACAAGACAAGTCTCTCCGAATCAGGTTTAGACACTACATCATTGATTTGGATACTGTTTTAGCCAGTAAAAAGCAGCTGATGCCATTGCATTGCTGTGGCTGTTAAAGTTCAAGTCTGAGTCCATTATTACTCCTAGAATTCTGATTTGTAGGTTTTAGAGAGACGGAGAAGGTGCAGACACTTTTTTCAGAATTGGCTGGGATGAATGCAGTTTCTTCTAAAAAGCATATGGAGCTTTGTTTGTATTTAATAAACACTTAATTTGTTGTAGAAAAAGATTCATTTGTAGTCCTCTGAACTCTGTTTTAGAAAAACAAAACCAGAAGATTCCAAATGACTACAACTGAATCTTTTTCTACAATGGAACACTCCTGGACGAATGAGGGATTACACCAACACTTAATTTGTTGGTAATTTACATGCAACTGCTGTATTTGTGTTCTTGTGGTGGACATGTGGGAGATGAGGGCTGACAGCAGGACAATATGCTGTATCCACTTGTGGGACATCCCAAAGCAGGTGCAGACTGGGCTCACCTCTGCACGTGCCCACCCATGTTTGGCTTGGTGTGAATAGCCTCAGTACTTACAATATAATATTCAATGGCTTGACATTTGAGCCAGAAAGCGTGCCTCCTTTTTTGGTCGGACTAAAGTCTGGAAAGCACAATTACGTTGCGAGGCTGCACCCAATTTTTTGTACAAATTTAGTTTTGCTCCGGTACAGAAATGTTGTGAAAGTATCTCTTGATCAAAATAGAATGCATCCAATTATAGAGCATTTTACTTGATTGGAAACCAGGAAGTGCTCTGTTAACATGCTTGTTGTTGTTAGCTTTACTGTGATGACAAAACTCGCTCTGGTCTCTGAAAGTTGTGAAAAGTGCTTCGTCGTGGTGAATTACTAGGATGCACAGAATACATAAGAAAGCGAGGAATACTACTACAATTACTTGTTCTGTTTTTCATGCTGTTTAAGACAACATAAATCAAGTACAAACTGTAAATAAACCAATTCTATAAAATCACAATTACTAGTAACTTTTTTTTTTTTTTTTTTTTTTACATGGTTTGTATATAAAAAAGTTGGCCAGATTTGGCAGCTGATGTGCATGCGTATGGGAGCATGACCTTGTAAAGCTGCTGTTATGTACAGAAGGATCAATGTGATGTATACAGTGTATTTATAGCTCAAAGACTATACAGACTGCGCTGATTAATGGTATGAGGTGGCACAAGGGAGGGCCATGACTTTGCTAAACCAACCCCATATACCCAAAACCTGCTGTAGAAGCATTTTATTTTTATTACACAGGAAGACAGTTTTCCACAAGTTTCTCCTCAGCTTAAAGTTTTTCTATTCTTATAGGTGTCTTTTCTGGTCTTCTCCCTGCTCTGAGATGAGAGTTCCAACTGAAATTACTCAGATAATATGAATGTCCTCTGCAAAAAAAATATCCGGTCTCTTTAGAGGAAAATCTAGCTGTATTTGTAGTTTTGAGTGACCCCTGCAAACATGTTTTCAATGGTGGAGGAAATACTCAGTTTTGTTACTTCAGTAAAAGTACAGCTACGGGAGCAATACAATGACTCAAGTAAAAGTAAAAGTGATGAAGTACATGTTTTTCGCGCACATATTTGATAACAATTAAAGAGTGAAATGTGGTGATCTTAATACAGAATTGTCTTGATTTGATTTTCATCAGTTTTCTAGACTTTTTAGAAAGTCGATTTTTCTTTGCTCAATGCCACAATGTGAACTCATCTGCTAAAAATAACCCCTCAAACCATAGATAAAGTACTTTTCAGTTCAAAACTGTAGTGGAGTAGAAAGTACAGATACCTTCTCTCAAATGTAATGAAGTAAAAGTAAAATGTATCTACTGTAAATGTACAGATACCTATTTCTTTCAAGTTTTAATGCTTAATGCAGTTGTTTACAATGTAAACTCTAACTATTGTGCAGCCCTAATAGGGATGTTGTTATGTTATTAGTATTAATTAATTAGTAGTAATTTCATTTGAGGTATTTTTGCGCATTACAATTTTGACAAATGCAAGATAGATAAGTTTAATGGCATACTGTGAAATATTTCGGGGCAATTGACAGTGGATTTAGTCGTTTTTAAATTCATAACAGATGCCCAGCACACGTTAAAGCTACTCATTACATCAGAAGTGGAAGTGCGCACTTTGAAGTCCTCCTTAATTCCCCTATTTTGCATTCATTTACATATTAGGTTTTCATCATTTTAGCTAATAAAAATTCAATTGGGATTTTTTTTTTCCCCCCACCAGAGACACTTATAGTTGCAATGAAGTATAAATATTTCCTCACCATGTGCATTCAGCATTCTCCCTCCATGGCATTAGTAGAATGTTAAACTCAACATGGCCTTCAACGCCAGACAATTTGTTTTCTTATCATGTCTACCGTCTAAACGCATGACCAGTTTTAAGCATTGATAAAGGGACTATTTATTCAGTCTGTCACTTAGTTATAAAAACAAGGGATTGGAATTTTTAAATCTAGGTCACAGAAACAATAAATAGTAGTTTTGAGTTGATGATGGTCCAAGAATTCACAATATCAACACCTAAATGTATGTCATTCTCACAATGATTCCATAAGATGCGTTTTGTTATTCTGCTTTTTATTCTTAAATTCAGAACACGGTTGACTTTTGGCAACTTCACAATTCAGTAGAAAACCATCTCTAGCTACTTTACAACTGCACATTTTAGACTGGTCAATTCCCCAACACATCTTTGCTGTTACCTTGGTGCCATTTGTCTTTCTTGTGCATTGAAGCTCGACTCTGGCAAGACTGACAGCAGATATGATGCTTTTTCTAATGAGATTTTTTCTTTCCGTTTTGTCTCACAAGAGAATCATTGAAAAAGCCCTGAACCGTGAACAGAGAAGCCGGACACTGACAGTGGGGAGGGTGGAGAGGAGCCCCTGACTCCATGCTACACACAGTTAGTTTGGGTTGCCATAAAGGAAATATGGGACCTTTGTTGTATTTTTATGGAATCTCTCTATTATTTTTTATTTTCAATGTAGTTTTGTTCAGAATTCACTTGAATTTGTTACAATACTGAGTGAGAGTGAGTAATAACATTTTCCCCTGTAAGAGCTCAAAATACACACAGAAAAAAAGCTGCTAGTCTAACATCATATGTTTACAACTCTGCTTAATATTTAGTTTGCACTTGACATCTAAAAGAAGAAAGCAAGAAAATTGCTGTTGAAAACCAGATAAACAACAGGAACACCGCTACGCACTTATTTATCACTGATACAGATTTTAGAACCTTAAGCCGCGTGTCGACTGGTTCACTTTCGAGCGGATCGGGACAGTGCAAAAGTCTCGCCACCGTCGTGAGTGAACCGTACCGTACACACAGTTGATTACCTTTCTTTCCTTTGTGAGATTGTTGAGAAAAAAAAAGCATAGAAACACCTTTTGTCAGTTGTGCTGCCCTTGTTTGCCAATCACTGCCACTCGAATTAAGTTAATCAGTTCATAACCTCCATTGTGCGTTTAAAATACTTCATAAATATCCAAGGAGAAGCAGATGTATTGGGGTCATTTATCTGTCTGTTAACCCAGTCTGAGTAGCCCCCCATCAGCCCCTGCCTTCACAATGACAAATGACATCTATAATGAGCAAGCTGATAACCTTTTTACGCAGCCTTTTAGCCTCAAACCAGAAACACAATGGGACGTCTGTCAATGGGAAAAGCATGCTCATTGGTATTAAGTACCTTTGTTAACGTTGTCATTGAAGAGAATTGGACTGGGATACGTCAATGGAACACATTGATATTTCGCCGATGCTCTTTAAGTTTAGTTTGAAGGAGAATGCTTCTACAGACTTTTAGCGTTTTAAATTCTGACTTATAAAAAGTTATTAGTCCAGTGATGTCGGAGCGTCACACAGGCCTATGATGCATGCGGCACCTGGATAGAACTGCTCATTATTGTACGTTATTGCCAGAGAACCTGAGCTAATGGGTTCACATGAGAAAAAGTAAATGGAAAATACGTCTGTAATCTGTAATGGAAAATGAAAGGAAGTGAGGCTATAAAATGGTAAGAGCCCTATCAGGACCTTATAGTCTTGTTTCCGTTGGAGTAGGATCTTCGACTTAAGTGGTCATGCTGTAACTGCATGACTTCCTGTCTACTTTTCCCTGATAAAGCCTGACATTAAGCACTTTTAACAACTTAACGTCAAAAGCACTGAAGCGCAGGGATTTCCTTTGGCAGTGTGAGGTGATGGACCTGCTGTTTGTCCCAGTCTGTCCATGTTAAGTTGAAATACTGAGGATGTTCTGTATATGCTGTCAAATCACGTCCAATGGGACAAGTGGCTTGGCCTGCTCTCCTGATGCATGACATCTGCTCAGCCTGAACTGAACTGCCAACACAAGGGAAAATCTCATCTCATCTCTGTCTGAAGACATTTAGCCATAGTCTGCTTTTCTCTCTGAGTGGACAGATTTGATGCAGACGGAGTGTATCTTTGTCAGAATCAGAAAAAGCTTTATCTTGCACCAAAAATGATTTTACCTACTTGGCGTTGAGGAGCCTTCTCCTGCTTGTTTGAAAATGTTGTTCCTTTAGCTATAATATTCCACAGTATGGCATAAAACTGATCTATTTCCATGGAGAATTTCCCAAAGTATCATTTTAACTTTCTATTTCCATGGAATTATGCAGATGAACTTCCATCATGAGAAAGTTACAAACTGTGCCTTCAAGTTAATAAATCAAAATTTTAAATTATGCAAATCAAGCTGTGAAGAGGAAATATTTTTTTGCCGTGTAGATTTTTGGATATTTAAATGCTAGCACAAATTACAGAGTGAAAGGTTGTTATCCGGGTGGGTGCCTTTCTATTTTGTACTTTATTTCCCCTACTTAAAGCCCCCCGTTGTCATCTTTAAACCCACCGTGCATTATGCATTAGGCCAACAGTGTATCATAGCACATATACATAAAATATGCATGAGCCCCGATGCGATCCCCCGCCTCACACTTCAGCTTCCACCCCCAATAGGAAGAAATCATTTTGTGCTGTCTGATTGAGTTAGCGACTGGGATCAATCCATTGTTCTGGTTCACTGGCATCTTCAGCTAAGACAAAAGATTGGCGGTAGATGGTGGCGACGGCAAAATACACGATGAAGCAGTGACAAAAGTGTGAGCGCAAAAAGGTTAAGGTTTCAAGATGAATCAAAAAGACACAACATAAAAAGGCTGAGCTCATCAAACAGATGGAGACTCTTCTGGAGCCTGTCAATAAAAGCAATATGTAGTGATTGATTGTGTCACGCTGCATCGTCCCCGGAGACTTGAGTTCATTTTTGTGTGTGTGCGTGTGTGTTGAGGTCTCAGCTGTTAACAAAGCATGAGCCGTTTTGGGTAACCCTCCAGCGATGTCTTTTTGTGTGCTTCTACAATAGGAGCGGCTTCAGATCTTTACATGCTCCTCCACCCAGTTCTCGATTCAGGGTCTTGTTATAGTTTAGGGGCACTCCAGAGATCACCCAGCGACGTTTGAATAAGATCTGAGAGCCAGAGCATGTGTCCACATTGTAATTTAGGGATGTTTCTTTCCAACCGTTTTGTTCCCATCCATGAGGGGAGTGGAGCCAGTGTTATGATTGGTGTGTGAGGGATTGTGGTTGAACTAAGAAAGCAAAGGAAGACATATTTAAACTCAAAGGGAATGAGAAGTAAAGGGGACATGTTAAAAGTATGATGGAAATTTAAGATACTTTTAAGAGTCTGGTAAAAATTTTCCATAAAAACACTAGAATTTCACTTTCATTATGTGTAAGAGCTGAATTATTGGGTTGTTGTGTGACGACAAAAAAAAAAAAAACTGGAGTAATAATAAAAAATTATAAAAATCAGCTTTGTATATCATTTTTCAGGGTAACTCAAAGGAACACGGAAAAAACAGACAAAACTCAACTTTGCATCATAAAAGCTGCACTTTGTGACAAATCAGACCATTGTGCACTGTCATTATCTACATTTAAAACATCTCATCAATTGCAAACCCAGAATAAAAGTTCCACATTTTACTGTACTGACTCCACCTCATGACCTCAGCTCACATTAATAATATAAACATTTCCAGATCACTGAGGTTGTATGTTATTTCTCCCATTTTCTTGTCTTCAATGACTTATATTGTAGCTTCAAAATTGCCTCCTCCTGATAATGGTTGTTTAGTCAGCAGGCTCTGTGGTTAACCATAAAATGACTGTATCTACAATACTAGTTTCCAAATAAGAAGCTCACTAATCTCACTCACTGATACTGTATTTTCATTTCAGTTTTGATTCCAAACATTCAGGGATGCATTGTTCAAAATGTCCATTCTTTATTTAAAGGGAGTGGGACAGGGTTCTTGTTCCTGTGTAAAAAAATATGTTTTCAGGTTTGTTGGGCTTAATATTCCCAAAAGGCTCAACAAAAATAGTGAAAAGGTATTTATAATATAAGTAGCAGCAGAAAAATGCGTCACTATTCACAGGCTCTTACCTTCTCTGTCACAAGCTCTGGTACATACACTGGCCCTCTCTTATTCGCTAAGGTCCCGCCCACAAGTCAATTAACTCACAAAATGCAGGCTTTCTACGAAAAAAACGTTATTTACGATAATAAAATGATTTTGTGCACATACTCGGAGTAGAGTTGCTGCTCCTCCATGTTGAGAGGAGCCAGCTGAAGTGGCTTGGGCATCTGTTCTGGATGCCTCCTGGATGCCTCCCTGGGGAAGCCCACCGGGAAGAGGCCCCGTGGAAGACCCAGGACACGCTGGAGGGCCTATGTCTCTCAGCTGGCCTTGGAAGAAGGTGTGTGTGGAAAGGGAAGCCTGGGTCTCCCTGCTCAGACTGCGCCCCCCAAGACTCTGGATAAAGCAGACAAAAATGGATGGATTTTGTGCACAAACCCAATTCACTATAAGATGAAAAATTAGCCGCTCATATCCTTGGTTACAAACATCTTCCACACAAACTCCCACATTGTGACAAGTCTTAAGCTGTTAATATTCCTCTGCAGTTTGTCACTGAAAGAAGTGTTTTTTAAATGCAGGGTAAGAATGATTTGTGTCTGAATGTTTTATTGCTCAGTGGGTTGGTGGCAAATATAGTCATCCGCAACATTAATTACTTTGCCATGGAAATCGCTGTTTTGATGTTCCTCAAGTTATCCATCATTTGCAGTGAAGACAGCTCTAACCGAACAGTAGCTACTCTTAAGCTCAGTAAAAAAAGAGCTGGTTTGTGCCTTTTCCGGGCTTGCTCGTTAGTGTGACTGACAGCTCTGATGGACACTGCTTATTCCTGAGCTCTGAAGGCGGAGCGCTGAGTAAGTGATGCGACGGCGACCTGTGAAAGTGAGGAAGTGCCTGTCCCCCGAGGTTTAGAGCACATTAAAGGACTGAGAAAAGGAGGATGGAGACAGTTCATGCCACTGTGTATTTACGGCAGGAAGTTTAGATTCATTGTTTTAGAGATGCAAGCATTTAATGATATCACACAATTACATTAGGAGCAAACGGCCACAATAATACATGTATTGTAAATGCCAGTGATGCTTTTTCAATCAAAATGGGAGATTACAAATGTATTAACTATAGCACGATACAAAATAACATTCACACTATCAGTCTTAAGTCTACAGGTTTGAAGTGGTTTAAAGGAGACATATTAATTTGTTTTCTGGTATTTCGTTTTAACTATGACATATATACATATCACAATTTTACATTTTGTTCATTGTACGACACAAAAATGATCTAAAATGGCTTAATAATAGAAATAGTTCATTTGACTGCCCTAGTGGCATTTCACCATAACAAGCAGCAGATTATAATGTATGTGCTTTTATTGTGTCAAAAATACAACGACAACAAAAAGGTGTTTTTCATCTTTACATGTATGAGTCTTGGATAAATCCACCCAAGTACAGGGAAGTTTGACGGGGGGAGTAGGTGAAAACAGAAGTTGTCTGAGAACAATACAGCATTACACAAAACAAATGGTGAGGAAACACTGTTAAAACTCCTAAAAGAGTAATTTACATAATACGCCCCCTTTATGTATGAATCTCCCCAAAGCTGTTTTAATGTTCTAAACTGTTCAAGAAACATGATCATCTGGACACTCTTAAAGATGTGGGAGAAAAATGAGAATGTGTGAACTGCTGTGGTGCATATGTGTGAGTGTGTTAACCCAATCGTCATGGCTGTAGACGCTTGAGTGAAACTGCTATCTGCTGTGAAACCCAAGATTGGCCTTAAGTGCTGGGATTTGCCTCAAGAGCTCATAAGCACTTTGCTAACTGTCGGAGGACTGGATGTGTGAGGGTACAAGCTGATTGGTTGATGTCTACTGGCCAAAAAGATTGGATTGTTTGGCTTCTGTACCTCGCATTATTATATTCCTCATGTTCCCGTTTCTCTTGTGTAAATTCATGTGACAAAACGGATCAAAAATGTTTCAACATGTTTCATGTTGACAATATTGAAGCACAATATTTTCCACTTGGCCATTTGACTTTCAATGAACCAAGTTTAAGAAAGGTGCAGTGGAGTTAGTGGGCCGAATTCTTGCTTCAAATGAAGAATATCTGTGATTTGATATCTGATCAACATAGATTATTGTAACGGGTCACTTTAGACCTGGACTTCCTTGGAAATTAAGGTTAATATCAGATTAACAAGGAATAAGCAGGTCCAATTTAGAACTAAACTCAACAAAGGACCAATCTAGGACTAAACCAAATTCAAACCATAAAAAACTGATAATAATGGGCCTATGATACATTGGACTACTATTTTTTTTATAAAAATAATTATATTTCTTTAGTATTTGCTAAATGTTTTACACATTTGATCCCACTTTGGCAATATGTTAGGTTTATGATTGCTGTTTAACATGTTGCACAGTGGGCCAACACTAATGTCACAGTTATTATTATTTGACAAATACAAATATATGAGAACAAATTTATTTAGCTGAATTGATGTTTAAATCAATAAATAAATGTGTTTCCTATGTGTGAAGTGGGTCAAAACGCTCTCTACTGTAAGTTTTAGAACTCTGCTCTACTTCCTATAGTTTTCAACATATTTCAACTTTTCTTAACAAACATCTGCTCAAGTTGTGGAAAAACAAGCATTTAGATTTGTAGGTATTATCCCACCAAATAAAGTCAAAATCAGAAAATGATTTTACAAAAAATGGTCATACACACTTTAATTAATTTGCACAAAACAAGGTTTGATCTGTGTCTCGAAATGTATTTCAAAAGTGTCTCACAAAATCCACCAAATATCTCTAGTAGTCCCTTTACCACACTTTGAGAACCGCTGGCTTTTTTAGTATTTAAAAACACACGCCACCAGAGCTTTAAATCCTCACACAGCTTTTGCTCCGACTCTGTTTGCATGAGTATGTCAGCAGGGTTACCCAATATGCAACAGATAACACTTAAGTTTGCCAAAAGGCTCGCTGCCAGACCATGAGAAGAGGAATGAGCACAAATCCTCCTCTGTACTGCTCTCCCGTGCAGCCACGCTACTTTTGTTTCGCCCAGAAACAAAGAATGAAATACTTCAAGATGTCTCCCCATCTCTGTAATGTGAACTGCTGTTTTGTCCTTAAAAAGAAAAATAGCTGTCTCTGATTTGCAAACTCCTCTCATCTCCCGTCACAATGCAGGCCTGAAACGAAACCATGCAAATGAGAAAAGACAGCTCAAGCAGCCGGGGAAATCCGCTGGAATATTGTCAAAGTCTCAAGACATTCCGAATCATTTTGCAGAGACATGTGACGACGAGTGCGACTTTAGAAAAATATGTGTCCATAATTGATTCTAAAAACAAAGGCTACATCTGTATGTTTCTATAGATATGGCCCGATTTGATATTAGGGATGACAAGAAATTAGGTTAATCAATAGTTGTGATTATTCAGGTCACAATATAATCATGGGAATGATAATCGTGATAATTTTAGAAGCTATTTAGTTTTTTTATTAAATCTATCATAAAAAAATACATCTAAATGTAAATAACATTTTTTTATTTGTCTGTTTTGTCACATTAAGTATATTTTGTTATTCATAAACTTAGAAACGTGTTAGACAATGGGAATGAAAGAAAATGAAAGATTTCACAGCTGTTTTTTTTTTTTGTGATGATCTCTGTAAACGTGAATAATCGTTAAATCAAGAGAGTTTTTGTGTACTTTTGTGTTAACGTGGTGGCAATGAATGTAGTAAACGGCCATGAAGTTGCAGAGAACACCATTCATAACAGACAGAATATAATTGCATGCTGAAAATACAATATTCCAAGGCGATACTTGATCTTAACACGCTAAAAATTCAAGAAGGTAAATGCAAAATTTGACCTCATTTTACGACGATGAATGCATTTCCATTTTATTAGTTTTTCGGGTTTTTTTTCTCTTGATTGCTCCGTTGGGGATTGCTCCATGCATAAAAAATTACAAGTGATAAATATTTCCAAATGATGTCTCAGAAGAAAGTGGGTTACAGTGATTTATTGCAATTGAAGAGGCAAAATTGTGCTCTCTAAAGAAATATTTGTAAATGTGTTTTAGATGACATTTTGGTATTACACTATGTTCTTCCTGGTGACCTTGTTAGATGATGGGTGTGACTGATAACTTCATTAGTTCCCTGACACCATTGGATGTGTAGACGCTCTCCTCTGTCTCCGTCGGGGGACTGCAGGTCTTTTGCACGTCCTGGAGTTAACGCTGACAAATGAGCTGGTTTCCCAAAAAGCATTAGCTCAGCCGTTTAGAAAATGACAAGGACTATTGTGCAGTCAATTGTGGCGTTTTGTTATTTGTGAATGTGACCAATTGTTCCTGCCACAGCAGGGGCATTCTCAATCAATTCAAAATATAAAATAGTGCTTTTCCTTTTTCTGATTATTAATAATATGCAATGGTCAGTCCTCTTATGCTATATGTGACAACCTTTTCCACTCACTAGTTTTATATCTTGATTGTTTGTCTCCACTATCAAGTGAATGGATCACAATTCTTCACAAGGATTGATCTTCGACCATATTATGAATTTAAGGCACTTAAAGATTACCCACAAAGACAGTGCTCATGCCTTACATTATTATATTTATTGTATGTGTTATTGTTTTTAACTTATTTAATCTTTTATTGATGTTTTATTGACATTTCATCTTGGATATTTTGTACTTGATCTTGTACTTGAGCACAGGGTCCAATGAAGAAGAGAGCTTCTCTCATTGAGGTCTACGCTGTGTAAATAAACAAATAAACAAACAAACAAACAAATAAATACATTTTCTCCTTGACTAAAACTCTCCTAATATGATATAACATAAACAACAGAACCAGTAATTATGTTCAAAGTAGAGAATCAAAAATCAATACTTAGATAATATCGTGTATGTTGTTTTGAAGGTTTGCAAAATGTAATATCGAGTGTGTTGTCTGTAGTTAAAAATACTACAAAATGGCTGATTCAAAATTAAAATGAAAACAATGATGTTGTAAGCTTAAGGTTATATTTCTGCACTTTTGTGGTAAATTTTCACATTTGTCAAAATGATACCTTAAATAATACCTTTTAAAGATGTTTTTTATCACATTTCTGTTGGATTGACGTAATATTGTCTGGATAATGTTAACGGGATTCATAAAAAGATATTGACATACATTTTTGTCAATATCGCTAACCCCTAGTTTGAAGTAGTGTCATCAAGACGTTTCAAAATGTCAAAAATCCTCACTGTAGAGACATGGGAAATCCAATATACTGTAGGAACTGTTGTACTGAAAATGATCATAACCCTTTAAATGCCTAACTCTTATGGTAAAATGTTGATGCATTTACAGGTTATGACATTTAAAAAGCAAAGATATTAAAGGGGGGTAAAAAAAAAATCTATTTAGGTACCACAGTTATAATAAAGAAATCACAACAACAAATAACAGTCATGATGAACCAATGCATTAACTCATGTTCCATTATTATAAAATATTACAGTGTCTTTAATATTGCCATGTGGTCTTTTTAGTCTATATATATTGTTTTTTGTTTTCAAATAAGTATCTAATTTTTATGCTAGTTTTAGTCTGAGTGTTGCTTATAGTTTGCAGCCCATTGTAAGTATTTCTTTAATATAGCACACAAACATTGTTTCTGTTGCCAGGTGCAGACAGGGCTGCCCTCTTAGCTGCCTGCTCTTCACATATCTCCACAGAATGACCTCAGTGAGCTGGTGGTGAGAACAGTGGTGCACAGTGCAGGAGAGGTGAGGACATTGTACCACATGACCACTGCCTCCATGGACCACAAACCACTGCTCTGAACTGAACCTCAGAGAAAGGCGGCTCTTTCCTCTGCTCCTGTATTTATTTGAAATGACTGGCAGGGAGGGGCCGGGTAGACTGTCGCATTCAGACGGACTGGGCTACAGTTGGTTTAGGTTTTGGCATCCAGAGACCCATTACAACGTCACAGTGGGCTCATGCTGATTTAAGTTAACCGCTGCTCCCTGAAGGTACACGAGGTAGACGTTGTGTTAGACAGAAGTAGTCCTGCAGATGTTTCCACAGGACTCTGCATTGCTGGAGATGCAAGACAACTCACGGATTGACTGCACTAAGGGGAATACTACCGCGGCACTCCCTAATAAACTTCAACATCAGTCATTGTAACTGCTGACAATTTGCATTTTCATTTTGAAGACTGCACAGGAATTTGAAAGAGATTGTAGAAAAACCCACATTAGAATAATGTTAATGCTGAGCATTATGCTTAAATTCAGATGATAGCTAAGATTTTGTTTTGGTGTTTCTTCAACAACTAGAAGAGCATTTTCTTAATAATTCTGTTCTTTCTGACTGGGAAAATGTCAAAACAGCATTAATGAAATACAGTAATGCAATGCAATGCCAATAGTGTTATCTTGCTGTTTGGTTAAGCCACTGGGTCAGAAACATTTGCAGAAATGATTGCAATAAGATGTATAAAAGTGTTCCTTTGCCCATATTGGAGTTTCAAATAAAACAATTTGTTTTAATACAAGCCATTAGAAAAAAAATATTGAAATGTATTCAAATGCCAAATCAAGATTTGTTTCAACAACCAACAAGTGATTATGTGGTTAATCAAAAATCGTGATTATTCAGGTTACAAAATAATCATAAGAGGTAAAATGTAAAAAATTGTGACAATTATGAAAGCAAAATTATGTACCGTATTTTGCCTTCAGTCTTGTCTAAAAATATACCTAAATGTAAACAACTTTTTTATCTTGCTGTTTTTACCTATAAAGCTATAAGCTTTTCTTTCTTTCTTTTCATTAGAAAGTTCGAGTCTATAAAGGACTCAAAATTAAAGAATAGTTGTGTGTTAGACTCTGACTTAAAGAAAATGGAAGATGTCCTGGTTGTTTGGTCTTGGTAATGGCGAATAATTGTTAAATCATGTTGTTTAGTGATTTCCAAGTCTAGATCATCTCCTCAGTAAAAGCCCAGCATTTCCCCCGCTATTCTTGGTAAACAAGAACACTAGTTTTAATGAAACAGAAAATGTACTTGATGGATTTTTGGAAAATAGTCCATGTAACAATGAAATAGTGCGGTTGAAGCTTATTTAACTAACTGAAGTGCATATAATGTCTGCCTGCTGTGAGGAGATGTATTTTTTTGGACTAATTATTCTCAACAGTGGACTTTCAACGGTTTCCCCTGATTGCGTTCATCTGTTAAAATAGTGTAGACATTTTTCACACGTTCACATTCCTGTCCATGGGAAGGCAAATCTGCACCGCTTCTAATCATCGCACCAATCTGTCTCTTTAGTTCTCTCGCATCTCACAAACATTACAGAGCTTTTCTTTTAACTTAAAGAACATTCACCCTTCACCTTTTTTTCCCAGCGTTTTGGAGGGGTGCGGGATGCCGTGAGGAACCTTGAAACATTTTTCTCTTTCAGCTGCTGTGCTGATTTAACGGTGTTAGTTTCTAAAGCGTTGATTGGTGCTGCTGAGTTGTACTTGGCAGCGAGTCAGAATATTCCCCTGAGCGGTGTAAGTTTGCTACTTGGACACTGTGTTTTTGGAAGGTTTGCTCCCGGAGTGATGGAAGAGCTTTCTCAAGGGCACTGTTGAAAATTTGGACGTAAAGGATTGTTTTAATATAGAGAGTTCAAGCACAAAGAAAGGTTTGTTGGTCTGTGTTCATGGAAAGTCAGGCAGAACAAAGATCAAAGTGGAAAGAATAGCAACAAGAAAATCAAGTAAAAAACCTGTGGAGAATGTCACAATTTACATTTTGAGTTGTAATTATTGTGAGAAACATCACAATTTTAGGATTATTCCTGATTGTTGAGTACATTTTTTAATAGATCAGCATTTCTCGAATGAGAAGTATTTCTGAGCATTTTCTGAATAATAAAGTTGTGTTACTGTAACATTTATTTCTTTTTTTAATTAAGAATATTAAACATAGAACACAGATCAACACCAGAACGCGAAAACCAAAAACAAAAGTTGCACTAAACCTAAACAATAAAAGAAACAAAATCATAGCACATTTAAATGAAAATAAAACTCCCACTTGGTCCAAAGTCTGTCAAATTTGAAAATGTTCCAATTTAGTCTGAATATCATTTCCTCAATTTTGTTGAATGTCAATCGTTATTTCAATTCGACCCTTGATTGTACCATTAATTTCTCTGTAATGCTTTGCAATGCTTTCCCCTGCTGTCAAAAGTATGTTCCAGAGGTATCCATTCACAGTGTTCATTGCAGGAGTTTTGAAGCCCAAAATACAAAGTTCTGAAGTCCAGTGGCATGCCAATGCCAAAGATGATTCATAAGTACTCCATTCATCTCAGTCCAAGATTTCTGAGCAATAGGACAGTCCCAAAACACAATGGTAATGGTGAGCCACAATCACAATTTCTCAATTTCACAATTTCTCCAGCAACTAGTATTTCCTCGTGAATTGTGAGCGCTTTGACATGGTGATACATTTTTCCAACATTTTCCAATGTGATTTTGTGGTCCGCCCTTGAGATGTACCTGTACTTATATTTTCCCATTCTTCATCTGTCAAATCAAAATGACCTTTTCTTTCCCCTTTGTTTTTATTTATTCCCCATGAAAGTTTTGTATGCCTTAATAAAAAATCACACCACGAAACAAGAAGTAGGTTTTTAAATCTGTCTCACCATCCCTAGCTCTCACAAACATCATTAATCCACATGCATTACTTAAACGTGCCTGCACAGTTTTAAAACTCTTTGGACTAAACTGGCATAATGTGAATACCATTTGTATTGAATTAAAGGGTTTTAAAGAAAGGTGAAATGAATGTAGTTGATCTGTGTTGGCAAGATTCTAGATTTTTAAAAGGCTTTCTGTTTGTTGTTATTTTGCCATCCGGAATTTCCAGACTCACCGCTGTATGAAAAATACAGATACGTAGATATTGTTTTGGACTTGCCAGGCAAACATTTTGCTTTTGTTTCACATTATCTTCAAACAGGGATCAGATGAAGGAGTGCTTGAGAAAAGGTTTAAGGATGAATTAAATTAAAGGCATAGACAGGAGCACAGTTGCTAACAGGGCCATGTCATCTCAGCTGTTGGACTGAAGTGGACCGCTTCCGTGTCACAGCTGTGCCACATGCCTCCCCTTTTATTTTTAACACACTTAAACTGTGCTGCCGGACTATTGTCTCTGAGCACTATTGTATATCAGTGTGAGCACATCAAGAAAAGCATCATTTTAACCATAATATCACATTTACGTCAACCAATCCTATTATATTCACATATATAGCAATAAAAGCTAATGTGTGAATTACTTTGACTATAGGGTGCAGTGTTTTTCTTATTTTAAGTAAAGGTAGTCATTTTATCCTTGTTCCATTGTCAAATTATATTTTAAGACAGTCAAAAATATACTTAAATCAAGATAATACTACTTAATTCAAGCACCTATTATTATTTTTTAAATCTTATTTAAGATTCACCTTGTTGAGTATGGATTTAGGCCCTTGCAGTTAGACCTAACAGTCTTTATTAAGTCCTGATTTAATTTAGAGTTGCATCTTCTGTTCAATCAGCCCTTTGTTAAATCTTAATCTAGTCCTGGTTTAATCCTGGCTTTTCTTTCAGATCTTTTAGGTTTATTGTCAAATGCCACTCTGCCACTTATGAGGGCTCCACTATTTCAATTTGATCCCATTCTATGTTGAACCTCCGATCACACTGGACGTGGCGGGGCCAAGAACATGATTCGTGTCAGCAGCAGTGCTCCCTCAGCAGACTGTTGACCATGTGAGTGCGTGTAAACAGCAGTGCATTCCTCACAGACATGTTGCCAGCTCCTAATAGCACCCTTGTGTGAGAGAATGACAACCCAAATTATTTTTTAAAAGCCTACCGGGTTTTTTTGTGTATTTAGTAGTTCAGGGTTTTAAATGTTGGTCAGTGTAAGCCACAATATTGATCTAAAACAGCTTGATAAAAGAAGCCGTGCAATTACTTCTGGTTCAAAACTGAACTGAAAGGCCCTGCCCCTTCAAAATGGCATTTCACTGTAGAAAGAGATGTTTTTATTGTTGAAAAATATCTATGGGACATTTTGTAACCCTATGTGTGACGAATAATTGCAAGTGAATACCGAGCAGTGGATGAGGATAGGTGAAAACTGAATCTTTCTGAGCACTCAAGCCTCAAATGTTAGACTCAAATGTGCATAAATCAACTGAAATGCAACTTTGAGTAGGTTAATGAAGAGGGAAACCAATTATAACATGTGGAAATGCTCAAATAGTCAATTTTGTATATTATATCCCTTTTAAATCTCCAGCAATATGGTTTGTGAAACACCAATACCAGTTTTTTGGGATCAAAATACCGTTTGATTGTCCTAATTTGAAAAATAGGATTTTGCAAATTGACGAAAATTGTTTATACACTTGTACATGACACGCCTTTCTTTTTTCTTTTTACATTCAATGTCTACCCATCAACAGCTTTTTCAAAAAAAAATATCACTAAATTCTACAGGCAGGAGTCAGTAGTGGAGAAGGAGAAGTGAATGAAAACCTTCTTTATGTGGATCTTCTTGTTCCCCTCAGTCTTAGAGGATTAACCATTGATTTGCTAAGTACCAGAGTATCCTCTCTCCTGCCCCCATGCAGACCCACCGCTGCGTCACCGCACCGTAAACAGCTCGATGGACACGGCTCACTGTAGCATTCCAACTGCATTGATCGGGTGTATTGATCCAAATCCTGTTGTTGTTATCATCACAATCACAATAGGTCTAATCATTCGCTTGGACGGACATACCGTTCACCACCTGCACACTTTGGCTCTCATTACGAACCCAAGTGCACATGAAAAGGATGGTATTTGTGATCTATCTATATAAGTGTAGTTACTATATCTGTGGTTTAATGTGGTAGATATTATTATCTATATGTTTTTACTTTATGAATCAAACTGTTTAGGTTTTCAACATTTGATAAGGAATGGATACAGTGCTTGACACAAAATAGATACTATTTTGAGAGCAGAATCTGAAGAAAACCTGATGCATTAATGAGCATCTTCTCAATACCATCCTAAATATACTTTTTTTTTTTTTGCAGATTGTTCAAAAGCAAAAAGGATATTCCACTCCATATTTTGGGCTATGGAAAATTACTAATGAAAAGTAGTACCTAATCATACAGTTGTTTATAATCTTATATTGCATCAAACACTGTGCTGTTTTTCCAGACATCATCCATCTTGGGCCATAACGTCTCCACAGGGGTGCACCCATGTTAACAAAGGCCCATTCTGCTCTTCTGTTACTGAATGACATCTCAAATTCACATTGACAGTATTATTTATAGGAGACATATTGTGCTTTATTCCTGGTACTTAGTATTGAACAATAGCATGAATAGATTACCATTTTACATTCCGTTCATTGTAAAGCACAATATTGATTAAAAAAAATTGTAGAAAAGGGTCCAGTGGCTTCCTGTTCAAAACTCATTTCACCGTAACAAGCAATGGATTGTGATTTACATGTTTGTATGTTTTAGAACCCTACTACTACCCTACCGAGTCTCTTTACTTTTTTTTTTTCTTAAGTAAGTACAGGTTGGAGATGGCGGAGATGGGGGGAGGTGAAAACAGGAATGAGCTCTCGAACCTCAGTTGCAGGACAATACAGGATTACCTAAACATGTAAACTTAATTATCAGGAAACACTGTTGTAAGTCAAAAGCTTGTTTTTGCAAAATATGCAGCATGAAACTGCAGCTCATGCGCACATTGTCATACCCAGCAGAGGTGAGAAGTGTGTCTGGAAAAAGATGAGTGCCTCTTCTGTGATAAGGTCAGCAGCTCAGGGCCTGTCCATCAAACACAAGAGGCTCTCCTGTGCTCTTCAGCCCACAGAGATGCACGGATTACAGGGGAGGGCAGATTGAGAGTGGCTGGGGAGTAAGAGCATTCAAGTGTGTCCGCAAAGAGGCCCATAGGCTGCATGAAAGAGATGTCTCTCCAGCAGCACTTCTAAATACATTACAACTTTACTTAAGGATAGTTATAAAAGCATTAGATGAAACATTTCGGCTGCTGCTCAGAAGCTTTAGTAGCCACTTTGTTTAGAAAAGATATACAACTAGATGAGGCTTATTTATGTCTGTTGAATTGGCATATGTTTTAACCATGATTTTGTAAAAGACACATTGGCTCTTTTCTACTGAGGGAAAGTAATTCAGACTGAAAGTACAATTAAAAATTTTTTTTCGGGAAGTACAATTGAGGTGTCTTGATTCAAATCGTAAGCATCCTAATTACACATCTGCAGAAATTCGTGTTGCTGCTCCATGAAACTTTGCAGTCCGGTTACACTAGCAGCAGTGGCATTCAAGTGCACCAGCTTAGAAACAGCCAGGAAAATATTAGTACTCACTCGTCTTAAATCAGCAAAAATGACAAACTTTGGTCCCTCCACCACAGACAAGCATGTGTGGTTTTGTTTTATTGTGCTGCGTTAAAATGAAACTACCAGTTGTTTGGCGCACTCCGAGTTCTCTGTGCATGTACAGTAGTGATTGTGTACTTTGTGGTGGTCAGACGGGCCATAGATACAAATAGACCACTTTTATGTAGCTCAATTTGTCAGACTCCTCAAAGGGGACGGCCAGATTGACTTTGATATGGAACCAAATCAACCCCAAACTGTCCAGAGTGATGGAACAGAGATCAGAATGTATTAACAAAGAGCGTGAGGCTGTTGTGTTGGAATCAGATGAGCATGACACACTAATTTCCTCTTGTTTACACATTTAAGCTGTAATTAGTTTACACAAAAATCCAGTCTGTGCCTCTAAACAAGTGAGGTCTTTATCGCTCTTAGACGCTGACACCAACTCTGTTTGGGTTAAAACTTTAAAGAGGCTCATGTGTGATGACTGTGCTTATTGAAGGTCATTAAATGTTAGCAAAGTGTGCATCAACAAAGCCGTGTGTCTTTGAGCCATGTCCATTTTCATGTATTTTTGAGTCCCATAGGTTGTTGTATTCACCATGTGTTTGAAAAAACGAGTAGTGTTCATGTGCGGATGTCCTCCCCGTCTCACACCAGTGATCACAAACAGCTCAGTTCCCCTCACACTCTGCTCACCATCTCCTAATGTGCCCAGAACAGTGCTGACCTGCACAAATCCCTGCAAAAGACGAATTGGACATTTATTGGATGCACAGCGGCCTCAGATCTCATCCTAATAAGTAAATGGGAACCGCAGCTGAGGCACCCGCAGCATCACCTCTGTCTGTCCGTGGGAAGGTCTGATAATAGAAGATTTGGCACTGGAAAGTCCATTTTGTTTTTATCCATCTGCTAAATGCACTACTCAAAACAAGGCTATTTTGGATTGGAGCACGTAGAGGAAGTGCCAACCCTCCCACAGTCTAGTATAGCCCTGATAAAAGATCATTATGAGCTACTCAGGATTTTGGTTTAGCTAATTTTAAAAAGGGATTGTGATAGTTCATCACACTGATAGGGGAGGAAGAAAGAAGAATCCAACTAAAATACACCGCAAACAAGCAAAGTTTTAAGTTTTTTTCTTCTTCTTTAAATCAAAGAGCATAAACAGGTAGTTAAAGGGGACATATTATGCTAAATCTACTTTAATTAATTTTTATCCAATTCTAACAGTGTTTCCTCATCATTAGTTTACTCGAAGTTGTACTTTGAATCATTCCTGCATGTTTGAGTAATCCTGTATTGTCCTGCAACTGAGGCTCGAGTGCTCTGAAAATGTCTGTTTTCACCTACCCCCTATCCCTGCCCGCATCCCTGTACTTAGTTGCGATTATTAGAACAAAATTTTAACTCTGAGTGATACATGCAGGGTTCAAAAATGTCACGTAGCCACTTTTTAAACATAAAAACATCCGTTGCTTGTTTTAGTGAAATGCCATTATGAGTGATGATAAGCATTATCAGTTCTGCAGTTTTGAACAGGAACTCAATGGACCTTTTTCCAATACTCCTTTAGATCAATATTGCAGTTTACAATTAACAAACTAGAAAATTATGATCTACTCTATTATTATTCAATAGTAAGTAAAAAAGTGCACAATACATCTCCTTTAACTTCATGGTGTTAAGTCCTTACACGTTGGTTAGCCTAAATGTAGCTTCTAGCCTCCATGCTCAGGTCTTATGATTATGTCTCAGTGTCATATGTCTTGTGCGTGGGTCACACTGAGCTAGTCCTTGAGGTATGACCGCTATGTGGGAGCAGACCTGTCAGCAACATGCACTGCAAGATGGGGTCAAAAAATGAGAAGTAATGGGAGCAAAGTTATGGATTGAGCAGCCAAAAAGTAAATAAAAAGTAAAGATGTTTTATTTTACAGTTTGAAAAGGTTTATAAATTTACATTTTAACACACAAATGGAATAAAAAGTTAACTCTTTTTCAATGCACTTACAGTTTGTAATACCTTGGACATGTACAAAACGGAAGCTGCTGTTGCCTTGGAATTTCTCCTAGTCTCTATAGCGACGTTCAGAGAAATCTGGACGCGTGCATGCTCTGTCCTTTTATCCCAGTTTATAATGCCAAGTTACCATAAATACAGAGCTTGCATGGAAACTAATGTTGATGCAGGCTGTTTGTGGGGCAACAAAACCTTTCATTAGGCCCAATGCCAACCATATGGGACAGCAGGTATAGGCCCCTGTCAGTGTGGGCCAAACCCCCACTTACTTGCTCACTCACTCACCCACACATGCTATTATACCATGCAAGTGGTCAGGACCGTTTTGATTAAGAGAGGAGCACCTGGCAACTCATTATGACCGTGAAAATCAAGGCTGGCAGTGCTCTAGTATATTTAAGAGTGTTTGGACAACATTCGTTGATACACTAGGTCTTAGTATGTGTTTTTTTTGTCTTTTTGTGTGGGTTATAGTATAATGCTTTTGTATCTGTAGGTGTTTAGTTATGTTTTTTAGATGAGGTTAGTTCAAACAGTCTTTCACCATCTTATTCACACACCACAATCATACATAGGCAAATGGTCTTGCCTAAATTTCTCACCTTCTCTCATAGGTGAGAGCACAATTCGTACACAAGGCAATTCAAAGTGCTTCACACAACAGGAAAAAGATACATTAAAATCACAAAGACATGGCGGAAATCAAAAAACCATTTATATTCATTCAATTTAACAATTTTGGCAGACACTTTCCCACATTTATTTGACATTGCCAGCGTAACAGATGTCTCTGGGATGGGCACATCGCCTTCAGATAAATTTTTTCCCTTGTTTGACCATCCCTAGAAGTCAGCTCGCATCCTAATTATTCACCAATTATTCATGACTTTTCCCAACTCTCAGAGACCAGAGCGACTTTTTCCATCATGGTAAAGCTGCCAACAGTCCACTTCCTGGTTTTCAGAGTATAAAACGCTCTATAATTAGATGTGCAATGGACGCAGCAGTTTCATTTTGACACTAAGAGCTGCTTTTACATATCTATACTGGGGCAAAACTATTTTGTTCAACATGGAAAAAAAATCAGGTACCACCTCTTTAAGTAAAACAAATGACAGAATAAAGTTGTTGTGTCTTTTGTCGCACACAGAGACACAAGCAGACAACTATTAACAATAAAGAGTTCCTAATTCTCCTAACACATGTCTTTGGACTTCCACTGCCACCGATGGCTTCAAGGAACAGGGATGAAAAATGTAAAGATGGAGTGAATATAGCTGGAGAGAATGGGGCGGGGCTCTTGAGGATTAAAGAAAGTTAATTAAAAAGAGCGGAAGAGTGAAGGTCATTCAAAGGCGACTGTATCATCAGGACGTCTTTGTTGAAGCTTAGGAGAACCAAGCAATGAGGTGAAAGGAGGGTATACCGCCGAGAGGAGCCAGGACCGTGTTAGAAGGGGGGCTGGGGGCTGCGCCAAGTTGTCCCATTTGTGATGAATGATCCCATAGAGAAGCGTGTGTTGTCCGCAGCTTCTCGAGTGGAGGAGCACCACAGCCTTGGCACGAAACATGAAGAAATCCTCCAGCACCTCGCATATACGGCCTCAGACACATGATCTGTCTCCTGCCGCCCACTGCTTCCTCATCTCGCACAACTTATCCTCCCTTTGTTTCTTTGTGTCTCGTTCTGCAGACCAGAAGTGGCAGCAGCATGCAGTGTGCTTTCAGGAAAATAAATAGCTTATTGTTGGTCTATGACATCCACGCATACGCCATATGATAGAAGACAAATGGGGGATTCTTTCTTGTCAGTAAACAAGTGGTGTTGTCACCGCTTTACCAGCGTGCCAGCGACGCCAAACAATACCGCGACAGGGAAGACAATGGACTTGCATATGTCATTACCACATGGCCACAACATGGCTGAACAAAAAGACAGAATGAATTAGTCATAAGACGAGAAGAGAAAAAGATTAGATCATAGAGTATATGGAGGGTGAAATGGAGCGTTATCATTAATATTATAAAACTATTGATTCAGTTATCTGTTTCTTTCATTAAGCATGCACGTCCCTGACAGGCCGTTTTTCACTAATCCTTCCCAAAAAACTGGAACCCCGTGAGAGTAAAGGGTTCAGACGGAAAGTGGGGCAATGAAGGTTTCTGGTCTGCCGCTTATTGTATCCCCATTATATATTATGGGCTTTACAAAATATGTTGGATGGCACTCTAGCCAATGGTAACTTAGTCAGTTGCCCACAGAATAACCACAAACTAGTTCTCAAGATGGTACAAGCCCATTAAGGGAATTTGTACAACTTTTTAGTCCAATTCAAGGGCATACTGCAAGGATAATGGACACATCAGTCACGTTGAGAAGTAATGGTAAACACTGGTTTCTGTATTCCGACACTATTCTCAGTGGAAGACGACTGCATTGGATTCGGCATGAAGGCACTAAATCACAAACTGACCTGATTTCTTTACACCAGGGACAATGGCTGGCCAGTGTTCCTTCCCCTTTATGCCTTTGCCTACAAACTCAGTTACAAAGGCTGGCTTAAAGTTTTTGCATGAATTTTCGTATTGGTGATACATGTAGGATTCGGCAATGTTGGCTCAAATAAATAAACTGCTAACTCTTTGTAGTGATGACATTTACGGTGATGTAAAGGGGCAGTGGGAAATCAGCACTGCATTTATTTATTTTTTCAGATCAATATTGCTATTAAAAATGCCCATAAAATGCAGCTGCCAAAACATAATATGTCTTCTCTAACTTGTAATTTCATAAACAAGACATTATAGCTGTGTTAAAGGTGTAATTTGTCAACTACATGTTTTTATTCCACAGATCCATGTTTCCAAATGGGAGAAAGATCAATGAGTGTTCTCGCATTTTCATGACAAGAAGCAACAAAGATATAAAACATTGTATTGTTCTAGTTGAAACAATTGAAACCACAAGCATCAGAATAGAAAGCTTATGGAGCTCAGAGTGCAGAGTGCTAGTTTCACTCCTGAATAAGATGCACATGTTCGAAGACCTGCTGATCTTGGCTGGTGTGCGGTGCATTTGGACCATATTTGTGTGAGTGGGTGTACGCTGGCTTCTTGGCTTCATCCTCACTGTAGTCTGTAATGTTGACTGCTAGTGTTCACTTTTTCTCCGTTGTTAGGTTGATTTCCTCTTGCCATATTCTGTTCATCATCTGTTTGGGCCTATTCCTACTTTTGTTTTAACTAATTACTTCACTTCTGTACACTCTGATCCATCTCCTTGTTTGGCTAAAATCTGGCCAGTGCAAAGGCCCACATACAGTTCACGCTACGGCATCATTTGTTTCTATAAGGAATAGCTGTGGTTTTGTCATGGCTTGAGTTGCACAAATTGTATACAGAACATTCGTGTATGAAGTGTAAAAATGGAGTGACATAAACATTGTCAATGAGTAGTTTGAGAGTAACGTGGAGCATGAGAAATTGGGCTGGTGAGAGAGAAGAATGGAGACTGGTGAAATGGAAAGGAATAAATGATACAAGGAAAGGAAAATGGAAAGTGGTACAGTAGTTGGCTTTTAACAACTTAATATAGTCTGCTGCTTTGTTGTTTTATTGAAAGGTGTGCTATGTAACTTTTCTGGGGCTCGAGGGTACACTCGGTACGCTTGTCTCCATGGAGATGCTATTGCATGGCTTGAAATGGTCCACAGTATAGAATTGTTTGATTATTTTCATTTAACTAAACACAAATATCATACTAGATTGAGGTGGACAATATTTCCAAAGCCAGAAAATTGTGTTAATTTATTATTGTAGATATGCAAAATTTTAATATCAAGTGTAGAGTTTATAGTGGGCTACAAAAAGAGCTAATTATTAAAAAATATTATTCTTATTATTTTTTAAATTTATGTTTCAAATAAGGGTATAAGGTCATATGTTTGCACCTTTGTGATTCATTTTATAGACATTTCACATTTGTTTGATAATTAAACCTCACAGCAGATTTAAAGACATGTTTTAACACATGGATTGACATAATATCGTCTGAATATTATTATCGGGATACTCCAAGAAAATGATCAAGATATACATTTTCGTCAGTATCGCACACCTTTAATACTAGATAGTCCATAGTTTGCCATTGGAGTAAAGTTCTATGATCATATGTCAACTAAACCCATGTCAACCCCAATAGGACATTTTCTATTGGCAAAAAAATGCAACAGTTTGTTGTTATGGCTTCCAGCATATGGCTTTATGCTGCTGTCTAGGCACAAGTTGATGCAAGCTGTCATACTTTGACCTCATTAATAAGTGGTAAACACATGTCAACAGTCTTGTATAGCCATGACTTAACCGGGCTGCCAATGCCATTCTGAAGGACAACCATGTGTTTATGTGTGCATGTGTGTAACCCCAGTGGAGCATGGCGCATTAATGAGCGAGCCGGAGACAGGCCTTATCAGGAGCTCCTCAGTCCTGTCCAGGCTGTAATGAGCTCATAAATGCTAAGTGCAGACTTGCAATCCTGCACAGATAAATATGCACACATCAGACATTTAAATGCACACGTCAGACATATTTAAATGCACACGTCAGACATATTTAAATGCACACGTCAGACATATTTAAATGCACACGTCAGACATATTTAAATTGCACACGTCAGACATTTAAATGGACATAGACAAAGGTTTGTTTTGATGAAAGTCAGGTTGTATATATGTTACAGATATCCTAGTGTTGTCAAAAGTATAGAAGCAACAGATACTAATTGATAGTACAAAGGATCAAAACCGGATGCTAATTTGAAGTATCAATAATTTTTTTTTAAATCACACAAACAGGATAACCTTTGACCTTTTCTGGCATTTTTTCTATGTTTTTATTTATTTATCATATGTATAAGATGACATAGTAACGTAAAGAAAGTACTGTTATTTATGTTGAAAATGTGTAAAAAAAAATCTATTTTGAATATATAAATAAACGTACAGATGCATTATATCATATTAAATATTAAGTATTAAGTATTGCAATGAAATCTTAAAACATCAGCACCATTTGTTTTTGATAAATAGGTATGATACAACTAAATTAACAAACATGCGTACACCAGCAATAACACAGAGGGAAGATATAAAAAATAATCCATACCTAATACAGTAGTTAGGCCTTCTTGTTCTTAGATACAGTATATGTAAAGTCACCAAATCAGTGAAGGACTTCCTGTAGCCTCCTGTATCAGTGAGCTGCAGGCCCATTATTACCTCTGAGGGAGGAAGAGACCACCCTTAAATGTTCCCACACTCTACAAAGACCGCTCTGCAGATAAGACAGCTGCCATCCTTGCTGCTTTTCATGGCTCTTATCTTTATACGGCCACAAGTCTGGAACAAAAGACTGCATGTTAAAACATTTTGTCATTTTATCATATATTACAAAATAAATCTGAAATCTAAAAATCTGTGTTAAAGCTATAAACCGATTAGAGCTCCATTAAGTAAGATTTGCATGACTTTGCATGAAATGAGACCGCTGCAGGTTGTACGCATCTGTCTTTGTCATTGTAATGCATTTTTTCCTGTTGTGTGAAGCACTTTGAATTGCCTTGTGTACCAATTGTGCTCTACAAATAAACTTGCCTTGCCTAGCTCTGTTAAATTTTTGGTTTGGTACCATGTGGTTTTTTCTGCTGTATTTGAGGAAATTGTCATTTGTTACTCCTTGAGTTACTGCTTGCTTACATGATTGTTTTTATCACACACAATCAGATGAGGGCAGACAGACAAACAGTGGTACAGTAAGTTCAACGTTTGCTGAAGAGTTACTAGTTGGTGTTCACTAAACTGTGTGTGAAAGCGTGTGAAGTGACCATTCAAGTATGATGTGCTGGCATGTTAGGGATTCCTTTAAGTCATAAAGAAGATGTAGCTGACCACACCTCCAACCCTGCACTGCATGTGGCTGGATGCCCCAACTTAACCACACACAGAGATAATGGGAAACACATGAGGCTTTTCATTGAAGGTATACTACATGCACTGGGATTAGGCACACTTTCATTTAGCTTTTTCTATAGATAAAAGGCACGTTTTGACTGGTTCACTTTGGAGCAGATTGGGTCAATCTGAAAGTGTCTTCACTGCCATAAGAACAGTACTGCCCCAGTTGCAAGTATTAGCTCCCAGAGCATGCTGGCCCCCAGACCAAGGTGAAAACAAAATGGCAAAAAGCAGTCGTAAATAATTTATAAGTAATTTCTTACTAAACGCTGACTTAATTCTGTGATAAACTGACTCATTTCCAGTGATGATAACTTATTTGTTGAGCAGCCAAACTTGGCAAAACAAAGCCAGCATCAGATGTTTCCTGTTTATCGACGCACAACACTCCGACGCACAACACCAAAAATATTAAAATTTCCAGGGCATGATTCATCCAACACGGTCCAAACACCGTTTAAAGCCAACAAAAGGAGGTTGAAACGCACTATAGAGGCGCAGAGAAGTTAAATAAATGCAGACAAATCTGACAATAATTTCTGTTGTATTGAAACATGTTCATGCCTTAATGTGTTAGTCAAACTAACAGAGAAGAGAATAATTCAACCTTCAACAGTTTCTGTCAGATGGACATTGTAGTTATTGCAATATATTTAGTTTGTTGAAATATCATTTGCTAAAATTGTAATATTGATACTTTTGCAATATATTGTGCAGCCCTATTACATGTGTCACTTTAAGGCAAAACATCAATAAAATAATGGATGGTGTGGCTTTAGAAACAATGGTTAAACGGCTCTGGATCATTACAGATCAATTCCATTGTCCATTGTGATGGCATTTTACATTCCAAATGATAAGCAGCATTGGCCACAGTGTTGGTTTCTCCCTCATTCTGCTTTGTTATGCTTTTAGCTCTGGAGTATTGTTTTCCCCAGCCTTCTACGTGTCTAACGAATTGTTCTGAATTGTTGCTGGCAGGTGGGCTGTCTCATGTAATGAAAGGTGTTGAGATAAAGCCACGTGGACACACATCCCCTCTTTTCACTCAAGTCAATAATATACCCATCTCCTGAAAAGCCTTCACAAATTACACACAACAGCAGACGCACATGCATGGAGTTGGCACACTTTCTCCTTCAGCTGTCTCTTTTAACCCAGATCTGTCGCAATCCGCCTGCAAGAAAGATGGAATCCCCCAGTGCCTGTTTACTTTACATTTCAGATTGAAGAAGACAGCATTATCATCACGCCCTGCCCCGGTCTTACAAACATTTACTGCAGTCTTTAATTTCAACTGAACATTTGGTTGAATCCAGAAGGGAGTATGCCTTAGTGGTACGCTTGTGTATCTCTGGCTGTCTTCCAGTGGCACATTGACTGTCTGTTTAGGAATAACACATTGGTTTCCACCTGTTTCATGGATTAATTGTTCACAATCCGTGCAGTGACAGAGTCCAATTTTGGCCACTGCGTCTTTCTGCTCTAAAAATATTCCTTGTTCACACAGCAGAGGTGGCCTTTCTCCTGCTGTTCTGCACAAGTTCTGTTCTTAGTAGTGACTCAGCGTATTGCACCGAGCTGAGGTAGAGTGTATTTGTACTGCAGTGAAATACAATAAGCACCCATTCTTTTACTGGTCCACTAAAGGATCAGTTATTTGAACCTTGAAGAGAGATATAGCTTAATCAGATGCATTCAAAGTAAATATATTGAGGTCTTTGATTCATTGGTATACGTGAAATTGAAGAGATATTGAAAAGGAAAAAAGAAAGAAAGCGCTCTCAACCCTTTTGAATTGAGAGTCAGCAGTCACCTCCTGTCTCTCTCTAAAACCAACAAATAAAGTAAGAAATGTAGTTGTAGGGATGTCAAGATTATTCGATTAATCGGTTAATATCTTGATTATTCCGGTCACAATATAAACATCAATAACTGTGAGGATCATAGGCAGCAGCAATGAGTAATTGTAGTTCGAGCTGATCCCCAAAAAAGGCAAACTGGACTCGTGAAGTACTTTTTCATCGAGGTATTTATGTGCTTTTATCATTACTGTTTCATTCATGAAGTTTGATTTCCTAAAGCTAGTGTGGAGTAGGGATCCATTAGCGAATTAAGGATTTCACCGTTGTTTTGGTCAAAGTGCCAACATGAATAATTGTAAAATTGTGACTAAAAAATTTTATATCATGACATCCCAATCTAGGCGTGATAACGGATTTTGAAATGTAATACCCAAATCAAATCAATAACATCACGAACGGTTTCAAAACCAAAGGTACAGCGTATAAGCCAGACGTTTGTATCCACACACGCTGTAAAACCGCTGCAGTACATCCAGAACGCTGCTGCTCGACGGGTCCTGACTAGAACCAGGAAATATGATCACATTAGTCCTGTGCTCAGGTCTCTGCACTGGCTTCAGGCTCAGAGAATAGACTTTAAAGCAGCTCTGCTTGTGTACAAGTTTCTCCATGGTCTAGATCTGGAACAGTCTTCCTGAAGATGTGAGACAGGCCTCCAATTCAAATTTAACATTTTCTTTTTGTTTGCTGCACTGCCTCGTGGTTCTGCAGTTAATACTACACTACACATGGGGATAACGTGCCTTAATTGGTGAGTTTGAATCAGTTTGACAAATTAATCTCCCCACATTTGTGACTGAGCTATCAAATAAGAAAATGGCTTTGATTTCTTTATCTTCTTAAGTCAAAATCAGTATAAGCTTTTAAGAGCAGTGAGTTGGGTTCTCACCTTCACTATTGAGCTCTTTTAATAGGAAGAGCCCATCCTGTCTTAATGCAGTCTAATGCATCTCCCTATTAATGTCTGCAAGTCATGTACTGTATGTCTGGAATTACCGTATTTTCCGGACTTTTAGCCGCTCCCTATATAAGCCGCATTTGCTCTATTTTTAAAAAAACGATAATAAAACAATACATAGGCCGCACCTTTTGTATAGGCCGCAGAACTCTTTCCTTGACTTTTGGCATCGCATGAGCTCTTCCCGCTGTCCCTCCAGCGTCTCACGTACATTCATTGATGTTAAGCTTGCGTGCAGCCGCGCGGTTTCCTAGCAAGATCGATGGCCTTCAGCTTAAAACTTGCTTCGTACGAACTTCTTCGTTTGGGTTCCATAATGATGCGGCAAGAATTTGAAAATAATTTATAGTTGGTAATTTGTCGTCCGTGTTCTATTTGCTAGCTGAATAAAAAAGCAACATCTGCTTCTTTGCTTAACTTTTCTGTAGTTTTGATTCTAATTCCGGTTAGTTCGCCCCTAGCGGTGAAAGAAAAAAACCACAGAAAAAGCCGCAGCCTCTAAATAAGCCGCATGGCTCAAAACATCTGACAAAAGTAGCGGCTTATAGCCCGCAAAATACGGTATTGCTTCTTAGGAAATGCTTAGCTTAGACATCGCCTGATTTAAGCTGCTCAGTTTTATAGTTAATGTAATGGACCCTTAATCATAATTAGAAGAATGTTGTATGTCATTTATAGCCTTTTAGCATTGCTTTACCTGGTGCTGACATTTACTAAGTAGCCTACATCAAGGACAAGTGTTATTTTCCTCTTTTGCGTCAAATGTAGCACGTGTATTTTTGTTGTTTATAATTCACGTCGAAAATAATCTTTTATTTAATTTTTAATAACACTCAATTAAAATGTTGTTAAAAAATTGTTATCAGTCAATATAATATGAGGGGTAAAAATGCTCTGTCTCTAAAACAGTCATTAATAAGGAATTCTTACGGCTATAACCACAACCAGTTTATGGTCTCATAGATTGTCAACATCCTTCAGAGGGATCTGTGCTGAGGATCTTGAGGTCACGGCAGACCAAACAGAACAGCAGAAGTAAACCGTCCTCAGCAGGTTGTGGCCTGGCTGTGTTTTCAGATGTGCGTAATTCATAGCACATGGTGAAATTGTTCCAGATGCAGGGGTTCTTGTGCTGTTCACTCCCTGGATGTTTTGTTTGTGATCAGCAAAAAAAAAGTTAAAATTGTATTATATAAAGCAATAGAAAAAATAATAGATTCATGGAACAAACCACCATTAAAGCTGGATTAGCTATTTTCAAACTGTAAAAGAAAGAAATAGGTATTTCAATCAAACATCCTTACAAACCCTTTGGTAGATTGGTAGTTTTAGTGGAGGGCCATATTGACGAAAATGAATTTGTTTTCCTTACATCAACTAGACATCAACTCTAGAAACAATGTTCAAACTATTCATATTTTCACAATGTATCAGGAATGTGCTAACATTTTCCTGTAAATGGTCCAGGTTCAAATTCAAATCCAGCGCCAAATGTGAATGGACCATAAAATTAACCACAAAAAAGCAGAAATATACCACTTTATCCAGTCGTGTGCCTATTTATTTTTTTCCATTATGATCTTGGAGATCTTTGGTTATTCGTCCCAAATTCAACCGTCTTGTGGATTATTGATCTGGCCTGGCTAAGAAAATGAAAGTCCCTCTGTGAATCAATAAGGTCTGCTGCGGTCAGAGGAGCACTGGCCTTTGCAGAGTCATGCATGATCAAACGCAGCGCTAAATGCCATGATCAATAAAACTTGTGTCACATTTTCAGTACATTTCTGTGATATTTTTTGCCATGTTATCACAACTGTGCACAGAAATAATGAAAGAACTAAGACAAACATTCTAAAACAGTTCAATGGAGGTCAACCTCGCTGGCGGACAGATCCATAGGTCAGATAGGAAAGAGCATGGGTGTATTGGCATGTTGCGTGGCCTCAGATGGATGAGCTTGGCCCTCCTGATTTTCACACTCTCATTAATGTAAAGTCTCTCATTCCATCTGTCGTCTATTGATGTTGTTTTATGGAGTGCTTTTATGTTCTTTCTCTCTCATAGTTCGATTTGTTTGTTTTCTGGTACTTTTTCTGTCCCCAAGAAGCCCCGGATCACTGGACTTGTCTTGCCCCACCTCAAGCCCTTCACTTCCTTCGTGATGGACCCGCTGCAGTTCACCTACAGAGCCAACAGTAGATGTAGATGTAGATGACACCATCATCCTGGCTCTCCACTTCATCTTGCAGCATCTGGACTCCCCTGAAACCTATGCCAAGATCCTGTTTGTGGACTTCAGCTCTGCATTCAACACCATCCTCCCTGCTCTGCTCCAGGACAAGCTCTCCCAGCTCAACGTGCCTGACTTGACTTCCTAACGGATTGGAGGCAGTGCGTGCTGCTGGGGAATAATGTCACTCGGACTCAGCACAGCTTCTCCTACTTTCTCCTCTGCTTTTCTCCCTGCCCACAAACTGCTGCACCTCCAGCCACGACTCAGTAAAACCATCAGCTCCTTCATCAAGAAGGCTCAGCAGAGGATGTACTTCCTGCGCAGATGATGCCGCTGTTTTAAACGGCCATCATTGAGTCCATCCTCACCTCCTCCATCACCGTGTGGTACGCTGGAGCCACAGCCAGGGACAAACAGAGACTACAGCGCATCGTGTGATCTGCTGAGAAGGTGATTGACTGCGGACTTCCATCTTTGCAGGACCTGTACGTCTCCAGGGCTCTGGGACGAGCAGGTCGGGTCACAGCTGACCCTTCTCACCCTGGACACGGACTATTTGAGCCACTGGCACATTGTGTATATATATTATATTTTATTTTATTTGTAAATTCAAAATTTTATGTATACCCTATTTGATATATTTAGCTACTACTATTATTCATTGTTGTATGCTGCACCTTAATACCAAAGCAAGTTCCTAGTTTGGAAAATTCTGTTTACTGACAATGGCAATAAACGACATTCTGATTCTGATTCTGATTCTGATTCTGATTCTGATTCTGAAGCTACTTTGAGTGAAATGTCAGTGCTCTTTTCACCTACACTGTTGCCAGATAAATGGTATGGAGTGTTTGGGTTGGCGGAGAACGCACGTCTTGTCTCAGCAATCCTCTTCAGTGCATCTCCTTGTTCTTGTGTTGAAATACTTGGCAACATCGCACATCCTCATTTAGCCAGGCTGCACCTACGGAACACTGGCCTCATTGACGCTTCGGTCGAGTGTATGCTTTTTTTCTTATGCTGACTTTTGACCAACTCACACTGACCTTACTGTTCCCCAGCTGGGATATGTGTTTCAGATTTAGCATTACACCATCTTTGAGAATACTATTGAGTTTGGTTCTGTCAGGGAAAGTTTTTTGTCTATTGTGCACATTTTAGTTTATAAAGCCATTGCTAGCTTATAGTTTGAGTAATCACCATGCTACAGCATCAAAGATATTTAGTTAAAACAACAACAGCCCATTTAACCATCTTATAGACCAGGGGTGTCCAAACTATGGCCCGGGGGCCAAATGCGGCCCTCAGACCAATTTCTCGGCTCCCAAGCTTCCTGCTAAATTGGCCCAAACAACAAAAAGAAGTACTTTTTACTGTAAAATTGGAAAAATTCAAACATTTTAATGTTATAACCAATCTAATACTGACATCCCAACCTAATATAACGTTCCAAGTCTTAATAAAGGTGTGGAGGCTCATCAAAACTATGTCAAATGCAAAATTTTGAAGGATTCAATTCATTGTTATGTTGTCTGTGGCCCTCTGCTCTGAATACATTTCAAATTGTGGCCCTCTGTGAAAAAAGTTTGGACACGCCTGTTATAGACTAAATGGAATACTCCTGAACAGTGTATTTAACCAGTGCTGGCCTTACATTACAAGCGGTCTATGCCGTTTCTTTGGGTCACCAGAAGGGCCCCAAGAGTGCCTACAATTGTTTTGTAAATCAGGAAAAAATGTTATAGTGCACTTTAGCCAAATGAATAAAACTAAATTAATCATAAAACAGGAAAAATGTCAAGCATTTTTTTTAAAAAGCAAATGGTGGGGGAGGACCTTCACAACCCCTGTCCAAAGTTGGTGTTACTGTTCTTGTAGCTACTGATGTTATTAAACCCTGTTAATGATTTTGCCTGACCTTGATGTTGGTATTACAAGCACAGTTAGTGGAGTTGCAATGAAGTGGTCAATTTTGATTAGGGCCTCTTTACAGGGTCAGCAATATATTTTAGCGTAAGAAAAACGCTGTTAGTTCTGCATCAAAGTTGCCTAGAATGGTGAACTACACACAAGGCATGCTCTTAGAGAGGATTAATCAATGTATTTGGTCTTATTTTTGGATCAGACCTGTATGCACTGAGGAGTCTGCTAGGAGCCATGTTGGCGCATACACAGGGATAGACACTGGGTTTTGTGTGCACATCACCCCCCCCCACGGGCCTCTC
>BJKM01000029.1:2475000-2529134 GCA_015082035.1 Chaenogobius annularis | reverse complement strand
GGAGCTAGATGCGGTGTTGAGAGTTGCAGCTCGGGATTATTATAATAGATCCATGGCTCTTTCACTCATCAAAACTCTTCCCAGTCGCACTCGTGAGTTTAAAACGCGCCGCTCTCTTCCTCTTGCGCCTTCGTCAGAGCGGAACAAGCTCCGTGTGAAACAAAAGCACCACAAGTCGTTCCGTGCGCTCCGCAAATTATTCGATTTACTCGAGTAATCTTTGCAGCCCTAGTTGCAACGCACAGTTCAAGAACAGTAAGAGAATAGTCTAAATTAACGTAAAAATAAACTTAAATCTAACTCACTGTGCGGGCAGAGCAAAAATATAAGGCTACAAAACAAGTTAAAAACAAGTTAAAAAGCACATCGAGGACAACCAAACCATACCTTTCTCTAGCTTTCTCTAGTTGACATAATTCAAGGTATTTTGCTATGGGCCTTGTCGAAAGGGGGTACTATTTAATTTTTTTTACTTTGTTTTTGTGTCAACTCTTGAATTGAGTATGTCTTTTCAATATTAGTTTTGGTGCCAGTTAGTATTCGTGTATCAGTTACTTTGAGCATTTTAGTTCAAAATGAGCTTGGAAAATGATCTGACAGTTTTTCCCGACACACTGGAGCATTGGCCCTCAAAGTTAGGGTTGCGACCCAAATATGGGTTGCGGGAAGTTTTCAAGTGAATGAGCGTTTCGACATTCTCCTCGCGCACGGAAGGACTCCTGCTTCACAGCGTGAGCTCTTGATGCAGAGCGCAGCGCTGTGGACACAGACTGACCCACACACGGAGAGAAGAGAAGACAGTGGTGAATTCAGAGCGCTTGAGTGAGCCAGGCTTTGACTTTTGCCCGCACTTCTTGTTCCTTGTTTTGTCACGTGTGCATGTGACACTGCTACAATGGAACTTTTGCCTCACCTAATGCAAAAGTCTAGAGAGCGTTGAACAATTAGAAAAAGTGGGTTGCCATGACTCGCCAGATAAAAGGTTTGAGAACCACTGAACTGGAGGATGATTCCATTGGCCTTTTTTTTTGCTTCACTGAACTGCAGAAATTATTGAACGTTATCCTCTGTCAGGGCTTTTCACATAATCAGATTGTAGATTGTGAATTTAACCTGCTCGCTCAGAGGTGAAGCGAGGTCTTGGTTTGTTCATGCCCCCGCTGCTGGAGGAGCCATGTTGTTACTACTGTTACCATAGCGACTCCCTCCATGGCTTTTGCAGGCTCTGAGCGCGGCATCAGAGTCACACCAGATGTTCAGGCTTTTAGCTCCTGTCTTCATGTGTCACTGAGCACTAGACGTGTGTATGCAGCATTTTCTGAGCCTACTGTATCCTGGTACATCCATTTGACAGCAGCATAATATTTGAATTGCACCATATAATATCAATTCATTCATTGCTTCATTGTTTCAATCTTAGTAAACACTTGCTGGCTTTTAAGGATTAAGGTTTACAGACAAACTCTTCAGTTCTTTAGACAGTGCCATCAAACCCCCCAAAATGATTCATCCAAAATGTGAACTATTTTTAATACCACCTGCTGTTACTTTAAAACGATAAACATGCCAGTTAAAAAAAACAAGCCGATCATTGCGTAATGTCAACGATTTGATTACAATTAAAATTTTATTTCATTAACGGCACAGGTATCTCTAAATGACAATAAATCCCTTGAAATGCATCAGCTTTTTGTTCTATTACTGTAGACCTCTGGAAGTTGAACCCTCGTGCTTAAAGGCAGGAGCTTAACCACGCTACCTCTCAAAGGTTGCACATAGATTACAAGTCTATTTTATTTGTATATTCTAAATTTTATGAATGTCGTTTTGATATATTTTGATAGTATTATTATTCATTGTTGTATGTTGGACATTAATGCGAAGCAAGTCCCTAGTTTGTGACTTCTATTCACTAACAATGATTCTGATTCTGTGTGTTTATCTTCCGATTCCCTTGAGGATTCATATGATTCACGTATAAACATATGATAACATATAAACAACACTGACGAAGAAATGTGCTTTTGTCTGCTATATGGTTATAGTCTATGACACCCGTGGATCATATTGATCCAAACGACTTCATAACAGATTTGATTTCCTCCTGCCCCTTTATGGTACGTCACAGTAAACGTCATAACAACAACAGCCTTTACACCCTATTTTTGAAGTTGCCACGCGCACCGCTATGAATTGTGCTCCTTCTCCCGCTTGTATTAGTTTACATAGAAAATAAGTTCTACACGAAGTACAAAGCCGTTTACAGGATGCCCAGGGAAACGATGCATTGTAGACATGTTGCACAAAAATATTTCACATTTTACACTAAACAATCTACTTTGAAAGACTCTTCCCTCATTTTCCAATGAAATAAACATAACTCCGGACCTTCCGGTCAACATAAAAACGGACCTGCAAATCCGTTGCAAAAAGAATAAGACAAACAGCTGCAGATCACGGCAAGCAGTGGATACATTTTTTTTTTTTTAAAGTGCCATTATGGCTACACAACACTGCTGAATCCTATGTGTTGCACAGTTTAACAAACGAAAAAGGAGAGAATGTGCACTCGCTGGTGGTGCAGGGGTTAAGGACGTTGCACAATTTTGGTTGCTACCACTGCGGCTGCTAACCCTGAGTTCGATTTAGAACCTCGACCGCTAGCCGAGTGTCTAGCCCCTCTCGCTCCCCATTACCCGCTACAACTGTCCTGTCAAATGAAGCCTTAGAGCCAGAAAAATGGGAGAATGAATTGTACAGAGCAGTGCACAAGGGAAAACGAATTTTTGGAGCAATGGTGTCTTGAATTTAACAGCATAAATATTACTCAAAACATGCATGAAGGACTTTAAATACAACCTCGAGTGCGTAAATGAGAAGGTAAAACAATTACACCCTTAAGATGTATCTCCCCCTGCTGTGACACCCATTCCCGTGTCCTGTTCGTTTGCTGCAGCGCCGTCATTAGCGGCAGACGAGCAAAACTGTGTGCTTACAGGAGGAGCATGGGGAGACAGTTAGGCAGCCCGTGTTTGTGTGTTATTGTTGTTTGGGGCACGCTTTTGCTGCCGTACCCATCCTGCCTCTTGTTGCCATGGCGATTCTTTTATCTCCAAACCTGTCTGCATTTGTGAATAATAATACGATGCCTGATTCATAGCGTAAAAAGTAGCAATGAGACAGCAGTGAATTGTTCAGCTACAACATGTGGTATCAACCCTTCTGTTAGAAGAGTTGTAAGTGAAGCTCTGTATTTGAATCGTTTACTTTACCCAGAGGTGAAAACATTTGCATGTGTTGAATTTCATTACATTATTGAGAACGAATGAATGAAACATTTATTTGGCATTTAATTGAATACTTCATGATGACATGTTATGCTTTTTGGGGTAAGTAGCGGTACACTATTACATTATCAATTACACACAAGGATTAGGGAACACTTTTGATTAAAAGCTCACAAAAAGCTTTACATACTCTGCCCCCTTTAATGAAAACACTAAGACTGCTTTTTTGTTTTGTTTTTGCTTTACAGACAATTAAAAATGTTCCTGTATTCTTTCCTCCTCCAATAAAATGCAACATAATGAGACTTCAAAGAGGGTTGGGGGAATTCTCAGCATGTTGGGGAAAATTTGAGTTTGTGTTTTGCAACTCTGAGCCTAATTTGTTGTAACAGACGTGTAATGTGTTTGAGGGCGTCGTAATTGTTTGGCGTGTGAGAGGGAGGCAGACAGCGGAGAAGAGGTATCAGATAAATCAACATCTCCAGCTGCAGCGGGGCTTAGGTAACGCGGCTGCAGCGCTAGCGGGCTAAATATAGAGATGGCTGAGAGACTGGCTCCCTGCCCACTAAATGCTACTTCCATAGACACACACTTGAACGCAGACTGGCCTTTGGTGTCTTGATACACAGATACAGGATGAACACTGCTTTTGAAATGGGAGCTGGTGAATGGGCTGTCAATATTTAGTCTTGCGAGAAATGTCCCTGCTGTAGCAGGGTAAGCTGTACAAGATGTAAAACGAGTAAAACTGTAAATATAAGGTGCATTCATTGTTATAATACACGATCTGTAACCTAAATGTATGCCTGTTGTCCACTAAAGAGCTTCTTAGTCAACAAAATACTTGCCCTGTATGTTGCTCGACTAAAAGGGGAAATGGAAAAAGCTATCAAAACTAAAGGCCAAAGGTATCGCTATGATCTGACCATGTAGCTGACCCAAACTGCACTCACAAGACTTCAACTTCATGGGTGTTCATGAAAAATTATTATTTATTCTGCAAAGTTCTAGGAAACCTGGAATTAGATGTAAAAAGGAAGATTAAACCTGTGAGTCGCTCCCAAATCTTCAGCTAACTCTTTCTCTTGTATGCTGTTGCCCCATATAAATCGTGATAATAAATCAAATAATTAGTTAAAGAAGACCTATTGTGCTTTTGTCACAGGATGTAATGACACCCGTGGATTATTATGTTATAATAATACGTACACTATCTGTCCAAAAAAGTTTCCACAGAGAAAAGGGGCAAACGCTCTAATATTTGGTAGGACCGCCTTTAGCTTTGATTACAGCACACATTCACTGTGGCATAGTTTCAATAAGCTTCAGTTGTAAAAGATTTATTTCCATCCAGTGTTGCATTTTTTTTAAACACGGATCTTGTATTGATGATGTGAGAGAGTGACCGCTGCACAAAGCCTTCTCCAGCTCCAAACACTCTCACTGGGGTTCAGACCTGTAGTACATTAGTTTCTGCTTCTCCTTAGATGTTTTCTCTGCTCGATGCCAATGATTTGACCCTTCTCAAACGCACTGACATCTTTTCCATGACCATGGGATTTTTCTTTCCACATGGTTGTTTCAGAAATGAGAAGCCATTCACTGCATCAGTTGGGTTTAAATACTGTGTTGCAGCTGAAAGATCATCACCCATGCAGCAGTTATCCAGTTGGAGGCTTGTACCTGCTGTATTTGCTTAGTTGAATCCAAGTGGTTACTTTTTTTGGGACAGGCAATGTATTTTGGACATTTTGAATTACAATATTAATCTAAATCTAAAATGAATCTAATCTAAAATGACTTGATCAAGTCCACTTACGGGTTAAAAACCATGGCCCCTTTACATTATGTTGCCCTTTAAAGAGCTGGATTTTTAGTAAGTAAGAGTGATTGTTGTGTAAAAATTGGGAACTGTGAAACAGGGACTGTTGGTGCAAAGGGCGTTTTGTCCGCAGGAGATTAAAGATTACTCAAACATGCATGACACGCTAAATAACTTTGAGGGGTTTAATGAGAAGGGAAAACAATTATAATAAAAGTCGATTTTGCATAATAGGTCTCCAACAAATTTAGGTCAACTAAGATGCCATTGACCAATTAATCAATACCTAAACACCATCGGATCAGATGGAGGGTTATTACTGGGCTGACCTGACACACATTTTTGAGGGAGGGAAACCGTAACACTCTAACACAGAAAGAACATGCAAATTCCACACAGAAAGTCTTGTCATTTTGGTGACGGGACCCTTTTACCCTTTTGACCTTATTCAGTGCAAGATGAAGTTATCTTTAAGTTAAATTATTCCCACATGGCATGCATTAGATCCATACTTTTCTGCCCCATCGCCACCTTTTGAACCTTTGCTGTACGTGTCAACCTAAGAACAGCCCTATTACATTCAGTGACGTGCAAAAAATGTTTCACCTTCTACATTGTGAAATTATAATTAGATAATAATTTTAATTATTCCATTTTGAAGTGGTTAAGGTGCTCGGTGTAACTTTTTTGGTGCCACCTACTTGTCTCATTCGAAATGTATTGCTTTGCCTGAAGACAAGCAGGTAACACCAGCAGGCCAAGTTACAGGTCAGATCTGTGTATAACGTATTCTTTTTTTCCTCTTTTTTTTGCAATAAAAACACCTGTAATTGAATAAACGCTAGATGGAGAAGTTTTATACCATACTGTGAAACATTCCAGGCAAAACAATAGTATCTACATAGAGACCAGTTGGCGGACCCTCGACCAGAAATGTTGCATAGTGTACCTTCAATACTTTATCATTTCAGAATGTAAGGTGTTAAGCACAGCCATGTTTTTAGGCTATAGCTCTCTAGCCAGACGAGCCCCTTTTAAGATGTAACTCAAAAACAGAACGAATAATGAACTGTTCTGCTGGATCATCCCCCCCCAAAGTCCCTCTCTGTGTCCTCCAATGCCACTTAAAACCCAAGATTCTTTTTTCCCAACTGCCTCTCCCTGTCTGTCTTCACATTAGTTGCATCTGTTTGCCCTCCTCCTCGTGGGGCATCCCTGTCCTTGCCCTGGCGTTGGGGTTATGTTTCCGCCTCGACACTCCTGTATTTTTTGGGTTTCTCTGCTGTGACCTTCCTTGGCTCACATCACTGTCTCTCGCAGGCAGGTTATGTTAGGTAAACATTGGACATAAGGCTGTCTGGAGGGCAAAGCCGACATGGGAGGGGGGCAGCCAAGCGTTTTGTGACATGCAAATGGACACGGGCACACACGCACATACAGAGAGCCAGTGGGGACTGCGCTTGGACTGACAGAAACATCCATCACACCTCTGCACGGAGCTAAACAGCGTTCTAGAGCCTTGACATGATTGGCAGGGCTGTCCTCATGAGAAACTAGTGACGGTTTAAAAGCCACCTGTCCCACTGTGACCCCACGGTGTATATACATCACAGTGTAATGTATTTAACCTTGTCTTGAGTCTGAGTCTGGCATTAAAACGGTCTCATCTCTCTCTGCAGGTCGTCCAAGGCTCACCCAGGACCGGTTGTTCACATAAGTGACAACCCAATGGACGAGGGAAAGGTACGATTTACGCATTCATACTAACATAAATGTGTCTTATGTCTTTGTACTTCTACTGCTATTCTTATATTACAGTAGCTAACCAATGCAGTACTTGAAGAGTTCTTCCTCTTCTTCTTCTTTGGTGGTGTTTTATGGCGGTTGGTATCGATAATGTTACATTACTGCCATTCATTAGACTTATTCATTAGACCCCATTCCTTAGTTGTTGTTGTTGTCGATGCTTCCAATGGCGGCCGGCAGCCAACTGCAAAGGTGCATCCACTTTCACCCACCGGCTTGAGCGTGAACAGGAGATCAACAGAGACCAGAATACCAAAAAGGGGATTGTAGTGAAACACTACAAAGATGCTCTTGAGTCTATAATCTTCCATTTAACCCTATGTTACATAAGTAAGTAACTATAGCCCGACATGATCCTTGTGAATGGATTGTAAGAAGATTCATCAGCTTGAAATCCTGTTTATTATTTTGAAACCATAAAACTAATTCAGTTCTTTCTCTTTCTTATTCAAAAGCAGATATATCCAGTGAGTCAAAATGTGTCACAAAGTTTCTCTTTGATGTTCTACACATATTAGTTTACAATAGATTCACATTATAGTTGAGGGGATTTGCTCAAGAAGATCTGGACTATTGTCCAATTGTCCATTGAATATTTTTATTGCACTATATTTGACTTATCTGTTTTTGCAAATGAACTCTTCATTTATAAGTAAAAGTGAAGGCTGGAAACTCAAAATATGACTTAAAATTGACTTGCTCATACCCTGTGACAACATGGAGAGATGTATCAGGATTAATTGTTGTTTTTTATACAGCTCTATGCCCAAACCCAGGCCACTCCTCCCATTAGTCGAGTGACTAGAAGATTTTACCAATCACAGTGAAGTGAGCTTTAGACAGCTCTTGAAAACAATAAAGCTAATATTGTAAAAGAAAAAAAAAAAAAAAAAAAAAAAAAAAGATATATGTCTTACTGATATGTCTTACTGATATGTCTTACTGACTGATGTTCAAGTCTATTAAAAGGCTCTTGGATTAAATTGAAAATACATTTAAAAACTTAAATACATTGTGGCTTTATTGACATTAATACTCCTTTTTTATTCCAATGTGTTTATATGTTTTTCTTTATACTGTTCACTAAAGCAATAAATGTAATTCTTGTCCAAACAAACATTTTCTCAACCCCAAAATGTTTGGCACTTTTGTGTTGCCGTCTCTTGTGAACCGTAGTAGGCGGGTCACTTCCTGATCCGTGGCAGTCTGCTTGCACCTGCCTTCCCTTTCACGCTGGGGATGAATGTCAAACGTATTAGCATTTTCCCGCACACCACGGGTTCAATTCTATCTGCGCGGTGTCATCTCCCGTGCACCTATATCACTGACTGCCTGTCGCTCCTTCTCCGCAGCTCATAATTGGATTCGAGTCGGGGATTGTGGCCCTGTGGGATCTGAAATCAAAGAAGGCGGACTATCGCTACACTCATGATGAGGTAGGCAAATGTCCCATGATTCCTTTCTTCTCAGCGGCTTCAGTCATCAGGCTTGTTCCTCATCTGATATTCGTGATGATTTTTGCGTTCGTTCACAACAGTCTTTACAAGCCAAGAGTTTTGGAGCACTTCAGTTGTCGAACTTGAATGAAACGCACACAATGATGAGAGGTAAACATAAGCACATACTTCCATCATATTTAAAACTTCCATAGACATTTTTGTGTGAAAAAACATTACGATTTAAAGATGATTCACAATAACAAGTTTGTGACCAGCTTTATGAAATCAAACTTTCTGAATGACAAAATCAAGTTATCGTGATAAGAACATACTTTATGTTTCTTTTTGTTTCTTGTTTTTGTTTTTTTTAAAGACTTAATTGTGCTTCTAAAATAGTTACAATTGTTATTTTTCGTTCCTACAATTGTATTGTGACCCGAAGTATTGATTAACCGAATTATCTTGTCATCCATAATTGCAAATCATATTACAAAATGTAGCATACTTCGGTACTCTGAGGGGCTGACTAACTATTTTGTGGTAATGTCCTCTCCAAACACACACACACACACACAGACACAAGAAGCTAAAATAATGATACAGGCTTGATGGGGGAAGTGTCTTGCCCAATGACACAAAAGCAGTTTGAACCAAGTTGAACACACTCTGGTTTTCTCCTCTTGAACCAAAGTACGTGAAAAGTGTACATTTCATCCACTGTCACTCCTAAAGTTGCGTTTGCTAGTTTCTCTCAATTTACCTCTGGGCTCATCATTTTTGGCAACAAACTGTTCTCTAAATGAATTGTTCTCAAAATTCCAAAGAGCATAATTATTAGAGCGAAAGCATAAATAGACATAGCTCTGTCTGGGAGTCCTCACAGAATCCAAACGACGGAGTATTAAGTTGTTAGTGGAGTAGGCACGTTTTGCTGACTTACTGCGGCTGCACAGAGGGCAAATTCATTTTGTTACAGGGACAGATGTTTAAAGCAATGAGTCATGAGCTTTTATTGGCTCCCACTGTGCCCATAAATAAAACATGACAAAGCAATAAAATGGAGACAGTGTCAAAAGTGGCTCACGTACCCTTCAGGCATTGTGGTGTGTAAAAGCATATTTATAATATTCTGATTATTCGCTCAAAGCATGCTCAGTCATAACAATTACACATCTGAAGTACTCAAACTGATTTAAGGTCATTGTTTTTTTTATTGTGGAGTTGGGGGGAAAAAAGGTAAATGAGGTTTTATAATTTTATCAGAAGAATGAACCAAATTGGACTAGACAGCATTATCCTTTTTAATCTAGTGTGGAGTCTGCATGCATTGTTCAAATAAATGCATATGTGAATTGTTAACCCTATAATGGTTCATTGAATTAATGTAGCAAAAGACCCTTTAAAATGCTATGTCATTAGAATATTAAAAAGTGAAAACCCATATTATGATGAAATGATTAAAGTACATCAGATTTAAATGTGAATGATTATTTTATTAAAACACATGCAACATTTGAATACTTCCATGGTAGAAATGTCAAGCTCATTTGCTTCTTTATTGAAAGATAAAAAATATATTTTCCAAATTCCAAATTGTATTTAAGCTTCACAAAAAGTACAATCAAAAGTAAAGCATGTGTAGATAAAGACTATTGAGTATTTGTCCAGTCATACCTTAAATTCAAGAGTGTCTTGTCATTGTCAACCATAAACAAAATAAATAAATACTTCAAAATGCAATAGTATATATGATTAAAGCATGCTCTGATGTATCCGAGTGGTTTTAGTTTGCCAAAACCATTTTATTTAAATGTCTGATATATTGTGGTTATATACATACATACATACATACATACATATACATTATTATATTCACGTTTGCCTCATTCATAGTACTAAGTTACGTCAACATACTTTTTTCGGACAGCATACTTTTACTTCTACTTCAGTAAAATTTGGTTTGAAGTAACAGTACTCATACTTGAGTAAACGTGTTGCTCCTCTTCCCACTGCGAGTGAGTGAAGTGACCAAAGCAGCATGTTGACAATATGAAATTATATGAACATTTTTAGATATTATTTCATTGCTTATTTGTGTCATTTTTGTGTCTATCCTTTGAAAATACCAGATTTTGATTCAGATGTATTTGTTCTGTTTTTCTAATTACATTGACTTGGATGCTATGTCCAGACAGTTACTCTTAGATTTACTCTTACGTAATTTTTTTAAACTTTTACTTAAGTAGTGTTATTTTTAAATGTATATATATATATTTTTAAAGGATTTTTTGGCCCCTAGGCGTTATTAGATAGGACAGCTCAGTGTGAAATGAAGATGAGAGGGGAGAGAGAACAGAGGACATGCAGTAAACTGTCAGGGTCCGGATTCAAACTCATGACACTGCAGCCGGCTGCACATGGCGCCTGGCATGTGTGCTGTCGCCTTAATCACGCCACCACCATGCCGCACAAGTAGTGTTATTTTAAAGTAATGTTACTCTTACTTGGTTGTTGGTCTAGGGTTGGTTCCTGTCATTAAAGACAAGGCTGCTATCTTAAATAGTCAAATTACAGACCTATTGCCCTTGCTAACATTCTTTTTAAAGTTTTAGAAAATGTACTGTTCACAAGATTGTAAATATATGTATTAACAAATGATAATCAATTCAAAAAGGGACCTGGAACTGATATGTGTATTTATTTATGCACTGAAAGAAATAATTTGGAAATATCTTGGTTTTAATGAATCTTTTCTGGTTTTATTGATGATGAAGACATTTGATAGGGTAAACCACAAAAAGTTAAAACAAATTGGTAAATAGAGGCGTGTCAAAATATTTGATTGGAATAATTGTTTTCTGATATGCCAATCAATTAATGAGAGTGAAGAGGGACAAAGCTCTGTTTGAGACATTTCATGTTAGTAATGGTGTCCACAGAGCTAAGTATGTGTAAAACAGGCTGTGTCTTTTAGGACTAGAGTTATTAATCATCTCATGTATGCTGCTGATCTGGTGATCATTAGCTCCCACTGTGCTGGGATGCAAGAACTACTAGAAATCTGTTCAGAGTATGGCAACTTTATATTACATAAAGTATAATCCTTCAAAGAACAACATAATGATTATGAAGAGTGAAGAAGATACAAATTTAAATTTTCCTGACTTATATAATGTAATATGTAACCAGCCTCTTGTCAAATACTGTACTCCACAGTACACGGCTCCTTTGTGGTGGGACTATGGATCTGGGACCTTCTGCAGGCTCACAGTGGCTTATAATGTCCTATTTATGCTTCTGCTGCGCTCACATCCCCACCTGTGAGGCACTGCTAAAACATTTGACATACACATTAATGCAACGCCTGGAGGTGTCTGAAAATGCCATTATAATGACCGTGACAAACCCTCAAATGAGCTCATGCAGCTACACTTCTGCTCTGAGAAAACTCTGGGCCAAGAGACTCCGTAATTGTATAATCTGGTTGTTGTTGTTGTTGTTGTTGTTGTTGTTGTTGTTGTTGTTGTTGTTGTTTTGTATCTTGTCTAATTATGGACCATCTTCGTGTCTGGAATAAAGTTAATAATTTGGCTACTTGACACTTCTGAACATTTCCCACTATTGTACTACCTACCAATCCTAAACTTGCTCCTGTTTATGTTATGCATGTCATCATATCCAGACGCCTCATTGTAGCCGGCCCCATCTCTGTGCATGATTTATTTTGGGTTTATAGCCGGTCTGGGATGTCTAACCCTCCTCTGCTCTGACATTTATTACTGTGTCTGTAATGCTCAATCTATTTAGTCCTTCTCCTATAATGCATGCGTTTACTGGCAATGTCACGACCTGCTGTATCCCATTCATAAAAGTGTATTTGAATGGCCTGGGAGACACACAAACATTCATGAAAGTACACGCTGGTCTGTTTGAGATAGTACTACTTTTCCAACACTGATGATCACCTCATTGGTACTGGCTGGGGGCTGTGAGCTCGCAGATAACCACAGCCACCACAAAGACGCAAGATGGATTTGGTATGTATGTAGTATAAGGCTCGCTTCACTGTCTTCCCGCTACGAGATAAGCTAATATCCTTGCGCTGCACCTCCAGTATTACAGCGTTGGATTGGATCACCCATGGGAGCTCATCTTGTCTCTCCAAGCCCTGGCGGCCCCATCTCTCTGGGGTGAGATTGTGTGGGCGAGCGAGTGTAAGGAGGGTGGCTACAGCCCTCTAACTCTTGGCTCACCGAGATTGCATGAAAAGAATGTACGATACAATGGAGATTTTTCCCCAGGGATTTGTCCTCAGGCTAAACATCCAAATGGTTCATGATCAAATTAACACTAATTCTAGCTCCAGAAGCAGCCTTTAGATGGATTAGGCCATGACCATGTGAATTTTTACGGTGTGACACATCCATTTAAAAATAATATATATAAATTCACAAACATGTATTACTCTAACACTGCTTTAGAGATCTACAGATTATTATTTTTTTAAAACCCTGACAAACAAATGCATGTTGTAAGACCAAAAATGTGTTTCGTCATGACACCTGCCCCCATACATTTCAGTTTTAAAAATGTTGCGATCACATGTGTACTGACAGTGTGTGGGTAGAGAACATAAGCCAATTGTTATATTACACAATATTACCAATGAGGCAACATAAAAAGCTGTGTTTTTTGATAGTCAATGTTTTTTTTTTATTGTTGTTGTTTTCGTTCTTTTTTTTTATCAGAAGTAGAATTTTATGTCCGAACGTTAACAATTGTCTATCAAATGTGGATTCTTTCCCCTACCCAAGCATGTTGACTCAAAATACCCTACATTAATAATGTACAATGACCATATTTGTATTTGTAGACTTCTTTCTTGGGATCCAGAATGGTTCTTTCTGTATTTTCTACAGAAGATGTCAGTCTGGTCACCGCCTCTAGATAAAACCATGTAACCAGACTCACATTTTAGAGAATCATAGAGAAATGTGTTTTAGCAGTCCCATCTCTTGATCTTTAGCTGATCTTGCGAGTACCGAGCTGGTAGATCATGTTTCAGGTTGAGGGAACCGGAGCACCTGCAAGAAACACACCTTCACATAGGGAGAACATGCAATCCTAGTGGACAAAAAGAACCCACACAAACCCAAACCCATGACCTTCTTGCGTTGAGATGAAAATGTTATGTGTAGCCATTCAGCCACACTGCACACATATTTGCAAAAGGCCCGTCAAAGGCATTGTACATGGCATTTGCTCAACACTATATATTTGACTTACTGTTGCCGGGGAACTTAATAGCTATAAAACATTTCTGAACTATACGTTTCCCGCTGTGCTCTTTCATTCAACAGTGTTTGTCTAGAAGCTTGCTGCAGAATATCAAAAGAAAGTGAACAAGACACTTTATAACAAGCATCCCAGTGTTGCAGCTTCAAATTCAAACAGATGAATACAAATGCATATTTTTGGGATAATTTTTATCTCAAATCTGGACGGACTCGATAATATTTTTCACATGCTATTTTTGACAAAATATTTGTCATACACTGTCAACATCCTTGCCCAGAAAGAAAAATTCTATGTGACGACTATTGTTCATTATTGACACATAGAAAGCACTCCGGTGTCAGCAAATAGAAAGAGTTTAACCTCACAGCAAAGTTTACACCAATGTTTAGTTTTTAACAAGCTTTTGAAAGAGCTGAGAAAACATCTTTTCACCCACATCTTGTTTATTCTTAGCCTTAGCATCAGCACTATGAGTTTCCAGGGTGGCCAAAGCGCATCCGTCAGCCTGACCCTGAGCACTTGTCCGAGCGGGACTCCACACCTCGGCCCTGGATGCTGATTGATGGTCCAGATCGCAGCCAGAATCTCTACTTGTGCCCCTCCTGTTCACAGCGACGGTGCAGTTTCTCCTCCAGCGACATATGCTTTCTCAATAACACGGGATGGATTTATAATTGTGTCATTCCTCCAAATCATCTTATTATTCAAGCAACTGTAATTTTTCTAATATAGATAACTTTTTCACAATCTTGTCCTATTTCTGATGTATTAATCTCACACTAATTAAGATGGGTTTTTTTCTACTTCTGGTGTTGCAACTGCAAATTATCTGCTTTCTGGCGAAATTCAGTTGTCCCCCTGGACAAAAACCATCTTATAATCCTCTCCCTGAATGAAGTATTATTTACACATTAGGCGACATAGAATGCTAAATAATGGGAAGCTAAGCAATTCGGGGGCCGGTTAGTACTTGGATGGGAGACTGCGAGAACACCAGGTGTCCTTAGGCAAGATGCTTCACGCACATTGCCTAAAGTGGTGAGTGTGTGAATGGTGGTTGGTGTTCGGAGGGGCCGATGGCGCAGATACTTCTCTGTTTGCCCCAGGGCAGTTGTGACTACAATAGTAGCTTGCCACCACTGTGGAGGGAATGAATAATACACTGTCAAGCGCTATGCATGTCATGAAAAAGGCTTTGTAAATAAATGGTACATTAATCATATAGAGAATGAATGAATTAATCAGTTTTACAAGCAAGTATAAATTGTACTAATCTTATATTATGATAAAGCCCTCACTGCAGTATGTCTAATGCTTTGCTGCTCATAGACCATTATAAATCAAACATCTAGGCTTGAAGTCACACCTTTGTGCCCTTTCAAGTCAATAAAAGACATATCCCAGATTACGACACACCCTCTGTCACTCAGGTGTGTCTGTGGTGGCGAGTTTTGGTTTTTACACTCAGATCTGATGAGAACACACTGCTCTGGGCAAATGGCTGTTTGGCAAGAGCTCTGTAATATCCATTAGCCTGAGCCATTCTTCTTTACAGTGGTCAGTCTCTGAGGAGCTGATCCATCAAGATAAAGGGAAATGGCACGTCAGAACACTAACATCATGACTCATTATGTGGAGATGGGTGATTCCACATACATTAGCTTGCATTAAATATGTAGCATATCATGTGAAGGTTAAAAAGAAGTCAAGAGGATGTAGAATGTTTAATGTATCGACCCCTCCTCGTAGATGCCTGTCTTCTAATTGAATGATTCTCATTTTGACATCTAAATCACTGAACACAATATGTCTTTATCTATCCATGTTTTATGTTTTATATGAATGTTTCCTTGTAATTATTGGTTTTGCGTGCTCCCTACAAACTCGTCACTTCATGTGATGTGTGTATTTGAATGAAGGCTTGTACCTATTCCCCATGCACCAATCTGTGAACACTGACCTAATGTATCATAATAGTCTTTTTAATTGCTATTGTGTGAAATGGTGATCATCATGTGCTTCAATTATTTCTCATTTTCCAATTAGACTGACTGCCTCATTAAACCATTATCCCTGGTGGGACTGTCATTTAGAACAGTGCACATTTGTGTCTTTGTCATAACATCTGCACATTGGAGGACATTTTTTTTTTACTCACTTGTTACCATACAGTCCCCAAGTTGTGTTTCCCAACCTCAAATTAACCACAGCCACATATTGATAAAATCAGGCTTGATTGGTGTGTACTTATGCGCCATGACTCAGTAACACTGTGTATGATGTCAGTGCCCTCTAAAAGTCCCTTTGAGACACTGTTTGAAAAGTAACTTCATTATGTCTGCTTGTATTGAAGAAGCTCACAAGATGCTGACAGTGGCTCCCACTGACCCTTTAAAACAAATAAGAGGATGTATTCATGCTGTGTGCTGCCGTGTGTTTGCCTTGTTAAAGTCTGAGTGGAGTCAGTTGTATAATGGTGATGCATTGCAGGTTTGGCACATGATGACCAGTGGACGCACACACTTATACTCATCAATGTCATTTGTTCTTTTACTTTTCGAGTTCTTTGTTACGATTTATCAAGCATCAAAGCTAGAGAATGTAGCTTTTTTTGGTCTAAAAAGGAGCGCCAGTGCCTTAATATAGCGAAAGCTCAGCCTCCAGAATTCCGGGCTCAGTGAGTTGCAGAGGCTGCACTAGCACTGCTTCATGATTGTCTGCAAATAATGGGCTTCAGGTTGTTACCATGAGATGAGAGCTCGCATAGGTTTAAACTGGATTTCAGCTTTGAAACTGGCAACGATTTGCGTGAGGCTCTTTCTGCTTTCTGATTATATATTCAACTGGAGATCAGCAATTGTCCATTATAGCCAATGTTTTTGTATTTACAATTGTTCTTTACAATCAGTTGTAAAGTTATATATACGAGCTGAACATATGAATGTTCAAATCAAATATATCATTGTGGAATATCAGTGGAAAAAACTGGCTCTTTGCACCGGTTTGGGAGTATGACACCATCCCATTACAGAGGTATTTTGACAACTCTGCCCCTGGAAAAGAACAATGTAAAATATAGAGGTTGAAAAATTTGAACATTGAAAATCCCCTGAAATGGCTCTGATAATACAGTTTAGCGTGTGCCTGTTCTGGCACGCAGTGTAACTCTAAATGCCCCAAAGCGCCTGTCTCTCAAATGCTACATGTGTGAAATAGGTTTAGTAGCTCCTGTAAGCTACAATGAATGTCATCATATTTACTTAATGTCAAAACCATCCGTTGACTTTTATTACCAGCTTTGAAAAGGGTAGCAATAAGCAAGGTTGGCCTTTTCCTGGCATTCTTGGGTCATTATGTGTTTGTGTTTTCAATGATTGCTTGTCAGTTGATAAATCACAGAGAGCAGGTCCAAGCTGCCGCAGTCGCACCGTGTAAATGAGAGGAATAGAGATGAGTCAACATCTGATACATGTCAGGCTTTAACTCTGTCTTTTACAAGCTCAATGCAGCTTTTTAAAGCTAGCTAAAAGTGTTCGGAAAAGTCTACCCTAGTATTTGGTCCAATTTTGTCGTATATTGTTTGGTAAGAACAAAACTGAATCAACAGAACTCCTAGTGGATGTATTTATCATGGGTGCTTTATCTTTTTTAAGTGGGGACGCTTACACATTATAGATGCAAACTAAACTACTACTATTTTTTCAGTCTGCTATTTATTTAACAATATAATCGATTTTTGGTATAATCTGGCTTTTGGGTTTTTGTGTCCGAGGTATAACATTATCAAATTTCAAAATGTATTGTGACAGGTCTAGAATATAAAGGGAGTCGTCACAAAAGGCAATGGATGTAAGTGAATTCTATTTGACTTTAGTGTCTGTAAAAAATGTTCTGACTAGAAAGTACAGTACATCCACACCTTTCTAAATGCTCCACCTGTTAGTGTTCAGTATCGCTCACATTTGTGCCATGGGGGATTCTTTAGTCAAAGGCCAGACTTTGTTATCACACGTTCGCCATCTGCTCACTTCTGTCATAGAGGTTTAACCCACATACGAGCCCGCTGACGTGTGGCTGGCGAAGTGTAACTCCACTGTAGCAGTAGATGATGGCACGTTTGGTCCTGATGCTGACCTGCTTCCTCTGTGTGTGTTGTTTCCTAGGCGATCCACTCTGTCGCCTGGCACCACGAGGGCAAACAGTTCATCTGCAGTCACTCAGACGGGACCCTGACCATATGGAACGTGAGGGGCCAGGGCAAACCCATTCAGACAATCACGCCGCATGGTAAGAGCGCACACGGGCTTCTCACTCTGGGGTCTGAAATATCCTTCAACAGATAAGGAGTCAAACTTCTTTTATTTCTACTTTTTTTTTTAAATAAGATACTTTTATGTGAAAGTTGCCTGCATTGACAGTGCAAATACATTTGTTAACATATTTTGCAAGATTCAAGATGGTGGATGATAAGAAATGTATTATGTGCAATGACTGCCACGTGTACTCTGCCTGAATCATTCCGTCTTCTTAAATAATGAATACATTCTGCCAGTGCTTCCAAAAGTGGGGTTCGTGGCCAAAAACAAATAATGAAAAACTTTGAAATCAACTTTAAATGCACTAATTAAATCGGCATTACACGTAGTCATTTGTATTTTAATATGTAAACCTAAGAGATTTAAACGATAAGCAATGTTTTTTCTAACAGGGTTTAAGTGAGATAGTTTGAAAGGGAGTTATAAATTGTAACTGTGAAATGCATGTCAAAGCCAAGGTTCTGACAGTAAATTTCCTTTTCGATAGTTCAAATATTAAGAGTTTAAAGGCTCCACGTGTGGTAACTAGGTCCATAATGCTGTTGTTTTATGTAAAAAATTGATAAAAAATACACACCCATTTTAAAATTGGGTGAAATGTTTTATTAACTTTAGCAGTTTATAAAGTTTCAGAAACAGGTTTAAAATAGAGTGTAAAATAAATAAATTAAATTAGTTTCCACAATCTTTTGGTAAAATGAAAGTCTTGGTAAAATGGATGGGGATTTTGCTCGTGGAAGCTGAAAGTGAGCGGTCAGTGTTGAGCTCCATTGTTTTTTTCATAAATAACTAAAACTGAACCTTTTTGAGTCATGTGACCTTGACTCACTGCAGTGCCCCCCCGCCCCCCCCCCCCCCCTCTGCCCCCTCACTGTTACCTCATTTCATTCGTCGGATTATTGTCAACTCAATTATGTCTGTGTGTTTGCTCTCCTCTGTCTCACATACATTAGCTTTGCCACTCTGTTTACTTAATTCACTGGCATGAGTCTGTTCTTTTTGAAGATGTATTTTTTATATAATCTTATGTACCCAGCACACCTACTCACCCACGCGCCACTTGGATTGTCCATTTGGATGAAAGTCCAAGGAATAACTGCCCAACCAATAGGCAGCAATACAAGAAAAACATTTGAAACGAAGCTTTGTAATATTAGTACTTCTAACTGGTTTTTGTGTAAGGTTTTGCATAGAGGATTCTGTCACACTGGGCTTTTTAATTAGTTGTTTTTCCCGCTACTGTATGTATAATTAGTTTGTTTTTAATGTACAATTATGTACATTCTTTTGACAGGTTTAAGTTGCGCTTAATGACTCCCATTTTAATTGCCTTTTTGATATTTGTATTTGAGATGAAGTTATTAAAATGATCAAAGAGACTTCCTGTTTTGTTTGCCAATATACTACAAGATTCAAAGTGAAACACGGTGAACACTTGTTTTTAAAGGTAGAACATAATAGAGTGGATGAAGCACCCTCTTTTGAATAGTTTGAGATTAGGGCCAAAATTGTACTATTTTGTATCCACGTTGGATTTATCAGTGGGCAACCAGCAATTAAAATCCCTGAAAAACATACAATTTGGAAAGCTACATTTGTTGGGGAAAAAAACATCTACCCCTAGAGCTTGGCAGTTACTACGTTTACATGCACGCCCAGAAAATTCAATCTGTACCTAGTCTGATTTGAACAGGATCTTTTAAAATGCATGAAATCGCAACATTTTGATAGAAAGTGTCGTGATTTGAATCTCCCAGATCCCATAAAACACACCTTGATCATACCCCTGCAGATATGTTGTACTCAAGTCAGACTTGGACTTTTGTCTAATTTCAAACTAGCGATTGTTAAAGCGTGACTCGACTACATACCTTTTGCATGTTCGACAACGCTTGGAGAGACAATTCAACTGCATGGGGCAAGAAACCACCAGTTTGGACGCGTGCTCTTATTTAGATCAGCTGCGACATAAACTACGGCTCCTCCACCTCAGACTATACGTGCTGTTTCATTGTTTTGGTTTGACACATTTAAAGGGAAGGTAAAAACGGCTCGAGCTTCGATGTGTTTATTTGTGCTATGCAGAGAAAATGGCTTGTGAGCAATGCAGTTTCCAGCCTGTCTGAAAATATGTTGGCAAAAAGTCAGTTTTTGTTATTAGCAATTATCACTACAAACTTTTCGCACACAAGCTAAATGACTAGACACCCCTGGGCGTCCCTTGGTCCCCCATTCTCACCTATTCAGTTCTTTGAGCTGCATGTAGACTGGAAAGAAGCAAGACAAACATCGGATCAAAAGCATACTCCGAGTTACCTGTGCAAGTGGTGACGAGGATGGGCTGAGGGGGCTAATGTTTCTGCTGTTGCAGTGGGGATAGAATGGAGGGCAGTTGGCGAGAGGCGAGAAAGTGCCTTCATATGAATGGCTAGATAAGATAAGATCACCATTATTTGTCCCACAGTGGGGAAATTGCAGTGTTGCAACAAAGGGTACAGAAGCAGATTAGGCACAGTATAATAATACAGATAACTTATAAAAACAGAAAACTCTTATAATCTTAATAATAATAACACTCTTAGGGAAGTGATTATTGGCGAGGCAAAGATAGTAGTGTAGGGGTAAGACAGAAAAAAGCGTATGAACTAAAATTTAGTTAAGATAAATATATTTTACATTTTGCAAAAAAATTATACACATTTTTATCCCAGAATAGCATTTTTTTTAAATTTTACATCCTGTTTGTAATTGATGACATCACAGTATGAAATTACCCAGAAAACACTGGGCCAAAAGTCATCTGATGACTTCACAATCTTTTTATTTGACGGATAAACATATATGAGAGCGCCTTTCTTTTGTTGTTTAGAGATTTTTCTGTGTATATTCTGCATAAACCTTGGATGGAATGAGTGTTCCCTGTGTGATGTCACTTCCTGTCATTTTCTGCAGATTTTTCAACTTTTCTCCCCAAATAGCTACTTGATTAGTGTAAAACTATAATTTATATTTACAACAGGTATAAATACAATAATTGAAGTCAAAATTAGAAAATGGTAATAACCACTTTAATGGTTTAATTTAGGTTTTAATCTGCATTTCCAGTATGTTTTTTTAAATTTACATTTTAGAATCGTGGTTGTAGTTTTTTTTTTTCAGCCATATACAAATGCACAGGCAAGCTCACAAGCGATGGATGTGCAGATTTCATTCATACAGCCCCCCTGATGCGACCCTGATAGATGGCTTCAGTAAATCCTTCGTGATCCTTCCACCTCTTTTGCATGGCCCTGTCCCGTCTTCTCCCTCCTCCTGATAAATTGCACACTGGTATTCTCAGCTCAGTGCTTCATCTTATACAGTAGAGCAAGTACTGAGAAGGGGTGCTGGAGAGGGATGGAGGGAGGGATGGGAGAAGTGGTGACGAAGAACAATGGGCTGAAGTGACAAACTAATGGTACTTGTGCTTTGTGTATTTCAGGAAAGCAGCCCAAGGACGGGAAGAAGCCAGAGCCTTGTAAACCCATTCTCAAAGTGGAGTACAAAACCACCAGGAATGGGTAATGTGTCTGGTCATATTATTTGTATTATGTACAGGGCACAGATGTGAATATGTTTAGTGATAGTTGTGTTTACATTAGTATTAGTATATTTGACAAGCAATTTGTTTAGTACAGTGAGCGTTACGTGTTTAGACAGCATGAAGCCACAAATTTAAAGCTTTACTACAGAAAATAATATTGATCATATCCTTTTAACTACTTCTAGTTTTATTTGAGCAGACTTGTTTGATGTTTGATGGCTAACCTTATGTGGTTATGTGTTCACAGGGAGCCCTTTATAATCCTGTCTGGAGGCCTGTCCTTCGACACAGTGGGGCGTCTGCCTTGTTTGACTGTGATGCACGGGAAGAGCACTGCTGTGTTAGAGATGGACTACCCCATAGTCGACTTCCTCACTCTGTGTGAGACCCCATACCCCAATGGTATGTATAGGCTGCCTGTGTGCAGTTATACAGTGGGTACGGAAAGTATTCAGACCCTTTGCTGTGACACTCATATTGAACTCACATGCTGTCCATTTCTTCTGATCCTCCTTGAGATGGTTCTACTCCTTTATTGGAGTCCAGCTGTGTTTAATTAAACTGGACTTGATTAGGAAAAGCACACACCTGTCTTTATAAGACCTTACAGCTCACAGTGCACATCAGAGCAAATGAGAATCAGGTCAGGTCGAAGGAACTGCCCAAGGAGCTCAAGGAGCTCATAGACAGAACTGTGGCAAGACACAGATCTGGCCAAAGTTACAAAAGAATTTCTGCAGCACTCAAGGTTCCTAAGAGCACAATGTTCAAACACATGAAGGACTCCCAGACTATGAGAAATAACATTATCTGGTCTGAGGAGACCAAGATTGAACTTTTTGGCGTTAACTCTAAGCGGTATGTGTGGAGATAACAGGCACTGCTCATCACCTGCCCAATACAATCCTGACAGTCAATTATGGTGGTGGCAGCATCAAGCTATGTTTTTCAGCTGCAGGGACTGGTTGCAATTGAAGTAAAGATGATTGTGGTCAAATATAGCAATATCCTGGAAGAAAACCTCTTCAAGAGGTTCACCTTCCAACAGGACAATGACCCTAAGCACACAGCTAAAATAACAAGGGTTAGGGGGTGGCTTCAGAACAACTCTTTGACCATACTTGACTGGCCCAGCCAGAGCCCTGACCTAAACCCAATTCAGCATCTCTATAGAGACCTGAAAATGGCTGTCCACCAACGTTCACCATCCAAACTGACAGAACTGGAGAGGATCTGCAAGGAAGAATGGCAGATCCCCAAATTCAGGTGTGAAAAATGGGCATCATTCCCAAGAAGACTCATGAATGTACGAGCTCAAAAGGCTGCTTCTACTCAATACTGAGCAAAGGGTCTGAATTTTTATGATCATGTGATATTTCAGTTTTTCTTTTCAAGAAATTTGCAAAGATGTCTACATTTCTGTTTTTCTCTGTCAAGATGTGGTGCTGAGTGTACATTAATGAGAAAGAAAAGGAACTTTTTTATTTTAGCAAATGGTTGCAATGAAACAAAGAGTGAAACATTTACTTTCCGTGCCCACTATAAATGCAAGTCTGGCAAAGCTGCAGGTAGATGTATACAGATAAAAATAAAATGCAATACATGGGTTTCAGAATAAAAATAACCATTGTCATAGCAATTAATACTCAAATATTAATCAATGTTAATGGTGAACATTTTTACTCAAAACAGCCTATAAACAAGACATTTTACTATTTAAAAAAACGCAATCAAATTAAAAGCACTAACACATGTCAAAACAACTGAGACAAGTGCAATAAAAAGTGGAGAAGGCATTAAAAAGCTATTTAAGTTATTTAGAAACTGTAAAACCATGATTTTATGTTCTGCCATTTAAATTAAAATGTATATGAGAAAACCAAATTGTATAAGTCAAGTTATTAAGTTATTTTTGTCCAATGAGAACCTCGTCAATAAAAATGAGTTCTTGCCAATAATTGTCAACTAATGCATGTTTAAGTTCTATTGTTTTATGGCCATATAATATACTTTTGGTATATTATATATTCCAAAATGCATTGTCCCAATTTTGTGTGTGCCTGTACCTTGTTTAACCCTGAATTCAGTTTTCATCTTTATGTTTGCAAACATTTTAATCGCACGCCCAAACCTTTTCTGATTTTAATTACGCTGCATTGCTTGGCTGCAGTGTGATTCTTTTATAAATATGAAATTTCCCAGGGGGGGGATTGTATTGCCGTTTCATTATTCAAAACACTGAATATTACATATTCAAACACAACAATGGGTTTCCTCCAAATTGAAATGAGGATCTTATTTGTGCACTGCCGAGTAAACAGTGACAACAGAAGAATAGACCTGGATGTTATGGTAAATTATGGCATAGATTGTAGTGTGCGTGCGTGCATGTGTGCGCGTGTGTAATCCCCTGCGTCAGAGCTAGTGGAGTGTTATCTCTGCTTCAGTCAGGATTAGGGAGTTATGCAACAATGATGACTTCATTATGTCACTGACAACCTGATGTCACCACCTACTGATTTCATGTGATCGTGGACAAAACCGTGCCCTGGGTTACACAATGTGTGTCTAGCTAAAAGAAGCTGGGATTGTCTGCTTGTTTGCTTTGATGTAGGCATTGATGGAACAAGTTATATTAATTGCCGACTGATATCAAGTGTCAAGTAATATATAGCAACAAATGAGAAAATACAGTACGTTCCAAAAGTGAATGGCTGTAAGTTCAGGATGATGTACTTCATTTCACATTGACATGAAGGAGCCATTAGGATTCATCTTAAGTGGTCACCTCTTGTATTTGAAGTTTGGAACTTTTTTGCTCTGGATCATGATTTAGCTGAAAATCAAAGAATAATACGCGCATTCTTTCTTCTTCCTTGTTTTTTTTTTTTCATTTTGGATGTATAGAAATATATAAACTCCTTTCGGTACTGTCCTTACTGTTTGCAGTCATCTCAAATTGACTCTTATGTGGCCTTTTATAAACATGCAGATTCTCCTCCTGCTTGTTTCTATGGTAACCTTGTTCCTTTTGCTATAATATTCCATAGTATGGCATAAAACGTATCTATCTCCATGGCGAATGTTTGGAATTATGTTTTTAACTTTTTCGAATTATGCCACTGACTTTCCACCTCCAGAAAATTACATACTGTACCTTTTTAAATGAAAATGCCATAAAGCACACAAAACCAAACGCTTAGAATGCATATCTGACCGTGAAATAACTGTTATCATAGCTGTAAAGTGTAGGCAAATATGCTATAATGCCAACTGTATGTTAACACTTTTTGCAAACTTTAGTATTTTTGTCCAAAATGAGTGCTTCAGTGCTGTACACGCATTTGACTTCTTTCCCAAATATTTTCAATATTCAGTGTTTTTATTAACTCAAATAAAAAACTTAATTATATAATTTTTTTGTTTCATACGTTTGCCTTAACGGCTTTTCACTTGTTCACACTGTAAACCAGACAGCTTCCAATGACAGTGGATACAGTGAGACCAAGTTGTGCAACAGTCCACAATGTGAGTCACGCGCAGCTTAGCTGCAGGGAGCTAACAGGAGTGTGGGCCGGTCAGATGTTTGGTGACACAAACTGTCTCCTCAGCACTGTGGAGCTGTGACAATGTCCTACTGCTTCACTGGACTCTGAATGTGAACTGTGGGAAACTGGACACGCAGCACTACAGCTGCTACTGTTGGCAGGCCAATGGTCATGTTTATTTTAATATCACATGTATTGTGCTGTCATAAAAATGTAGAATTTTGAATGATTAATGATACTGTTGCTGTGTAGATTTCATGCTTGTGTTTACATTATTTTAAGCATCCCTTTTAGCTCTGTATTTGTTGTTGTTGTTGCATCAAAACACGTGTCCTAGCTAGTGAATTTTCGAATCTAATCCACTTTATTTATACAGCACATTACATAAACGGTCTTTTTTTTCTTCTTTTTTTTTCCACTGACAATTTAAATAAAGCTTTTCTTGTTTGGATCCTGTTGAATTATTTTTCATTCAGCTTTATATTATAATAGTTCAACTTTAATAGTTCAACTCAGGGACTGTATTTGGAAATGTGCAGCTTTGCTTAATCTTACACACTCATACTGTATTCGCTCTTTTATGTAGGTCAATGTTTGTATGTGAATTGTCCCTGATAAATCCTCAAACTAAACTATATATTGTTTTCATACTCACCCTTAACATTTGTTTTTCTTTTTCTTTATAAATTGTTAAACATGTTTGCTTGCGCTACATTAAAACTTTTCTCAAATATGGTCCAGAATCTATTAGTGGTGGAATCTATCAGAGTTGGAACTGCTCCTGGAGAAAATCTGATTTCTACAAATATTTAATCAAACCTGCAGTTATAAATCACGGGAAGGATAAATGAAAGCATTAGCCCCCCTTGCACCTTAGTCTTGAGGGCACAGAGATGATAATAGCATTTCCCATAGAAACATGTAGAATTCCTCCCCTGTGGTTTGTAGATTTCAAAAGATTTCCCTCCAAAGTAATTACCATGTTCTGTACTGTGAGTGCGGCGTGATGAATGACTTGCTGTGCCTTGCGTTTTTCCCCGCAGATTTTCAGGAACCTTACGCTGTGGTGGTCCTCTTAGAAAAGGATTTAGTGGTGATCGACCTTGCACAAAACGGGTGAGCATGACCCTTTGTTCTATGTTTTATCATATGTTTTTGCACCATCATGTTTTGCTCATGGTTGTTGTTGCATTGGTCATTTTAATCCATAGTTTGCACTTGGTGATATTGACAAACATCTATATCCTCGTTTGGAAGTTTACACAGATTAAAAAAAATAATAATAATCTATCCGCCTTTTATAGCTCTTTGTCAATATTTTAATTTCATCAGTTTTCACATCCCGCCTCTGCTTTGATTCTTATTATTATGAGAACAAAGCATTACTATATAAAAGATGTATTGTGTCCATTTTTCTCATGTTTTAATCAGTTGTGCCTCTTGACGTCTTTTGTTTTTAAAGTAACTTTGAATTTTGTCCGTTGCAGTTACCCCATATTTGAAAACCCCTACCCCCTCAACATCCACGAGTCTCCTGTGACGTGCTGCGAGTATTTTGCCGACTGCCCTGTGGATCTCATACCTGCACTTTATTCTGCTGGATCGCGGCAGAAACGACAGGGCTACAGTAAACGGGTACAGTTTGTACAACCTGTAGCGGTTTTTTCTTGCATATTCAAAACAAACGCTTCATTGTTTTTGGTTGTATTTTTCAAGGACCAAAAAGTGGCCTGATTTGGACTAGGGATGTCAAACATATCAGAAATCAGATACAAATCAGAACTAGTATGAAGACAGTATGGCAACAAAGATAATAAAAACATATTTTCAGTTAAAAATGTCATTCTACTGACTTACTGATTGTACTGATCTTGAGCCTTTTCCTTAGTATAAAGATTTTAGTATCATGACCTCAATTTGTACTTACCAACAACTTTTAAAAACATGGCAAAGGCATTAGTTAATGTTTTCCATACTAATCTGGGATCATCTGTATGCTTTGATGCTGGCAAAAATGGATAGAAGTTATATGAACACTGGTTACTTTTGTTCACTGTCTAGAAATATAATGGGCAGAGGCTTTATGGAGAGGATTATCTTAATTTCACATTGGAAAGAAAGTACCATTAGTGGTGTCACAGACTTAAAACTACAAAGTAAAACAAGAGAATAAACAAAAAAAAAGCATCTTCCTCAAAAGTTGTAGAGCCATCTTTACTGTCATTGTAAATGTAAAAATAAAAACACTTTTATGTCACTAGTCTTTGAACACCCTTCTATCTCCTGACTAATGATGTATGGCCTCGTAACTCTCCCAAAGGTAACATTTCCCCTGTGTCACTTTGGGCTCGTCATAAACCTCGCAAATGTCTGAATTACAAATGTAAATGTCCCTGGTGGCCGCCTCCAGTCATAAAATCTCTGCAGATAAAGGACACACTTTGCATGACTTGGCCGTGCACAAAAATGTTTTAATTTCAGATGATAATGTGACGTTTGTGACGTTTGTGCTGTCGTGTTTCCAAGGCGTCTTTCCCCGCGTGCATAGATTCACTCTGGCTTTATTCCCATTTGTCATATCTGGGAAGCCAGCGCACAGACCCCGAGCACAGACCCCGAGCACAGACCCCCTGCTCCTGCGCTCATTATGCATGCCTCTGCTCTTTCCCTGCTGCTGCCTTGTTCCTACATTCTGTCGGAAATGTCACCACAAACTGACCCAAACTCTCTCCCCGAAAAATCTTTTATTTTTCAGCATTTTGTGTTAAGCAAAAGCCAAAGAGAGCTGCAGGAGGCCATTCTCACATAAAGATCAGCATGAGTCATCCCCCTGACCTTTGTATGTGTCGACGTGTATAGAGCCAAGCCTCCCGCTAACGCACAAACACATGCTAATGCTCTCTGAGGTGCATTGTGGGCGATTATTACGGCTGAGGCTGTCACACGTGTCTCGTGTGCAGTGACAGACAAGATTACTTTAATTTTAACTATAATTTTGGGGTTATTGATTATGATCATGTGCTGTATAACACTTTTACAGATATGAAAAATTGCTATATGTTTTTTATTATTATTACGGTATAATTAATTAAATAGAACTGTGTTTTGTAGGATACTCGTTTTTTTTATTTTAGAAATTAGAATTTCATATTCATCGCAAAATCATGGTTATATCCTTAATATTATCATGTTGTTTTATACTAGATTTAAAGATAAAGACCTAATATATCCTATTAATGTGTTGTTTTTTTGTTTTATATTTTTTGTATCAATTCCTGCTGAAATGACAGATTTTGATTTGAGGAATAGTATAAGTGTTTTTTGATTTTTTTGGATTAACCCTAATTCACCATTTCCTCTGTACATATGAAATCCCTCTCAGTCTAGCCAACTCGACCCTCTTGAACTATCATCTGTATCTTTTGCTCTCATTCCAAGTTATGTCTGTACTACATTCACGCATCTTGACTGCACTACAGGCTCTATATCCGGCAGCTCTAACCTCAGCTTCCGTCTGCTCATATTCACTAATCCACATCTCCAAACCTCTAGGCCTCTAGGCATGTCCCTCTGGTATGCTGGTTGTTAATCCAATCCATCCCCATCACCTCAGCATCTTCAATGATGCCTTTCCCCAGCACTTTTCCACAGCTACTATTCAAAAAAAACTCAACTTTTCTGATCTCAGTGAACTGTATAAAATGAAAGTTAGTGAGTCTAAGACTCTTGGATGACCGCCAGACGATGGTGCTGAAAGCAAAATAAATCATTTTTATAACATGGATGAAAAGGTTTCAATGGATTCATCTGCACTCCGTCAAACCGTTTCGACTTCTATCCGAAAGTCATTTTCAATCGAATGAAAGTTGAAATGTCTTTATTCGAAAACTGTGTTAGATTACTACCATTGAAAGGAGAACTTCTGGACAAATGAGGGATCACAGCAACCTACTTTGATAACTATTTCTTAGATCCAGTTTCTGTCTCATCGTATGAGTAGCAGCCGTAAGACCAAGACAAGACTAGATTTAGACATAAAAAATACATTCATTCAAATGCATTGCATTCAGGGAAAGCTTTGGTTCCATTGCAAATTATTAATATATATAGATCATATACATTTCCATTAGACTGCTGAAGGTGAGCCGTCTCATGTAACCTGATCTACAGTATATCGGTTGCATATTAATGACATATTAAAAAAGGACAATAATCTTATGGCATTTTGACAAGAACTTGTGCCGCACTATTTTTGTCCCACCACTCCACTAACTCTTACTACAACTGCTTTTACACAAATATAGCTTTTTTGCCTATCTTTTTAAATCTAAATAATGGTTTCCCCTAATTCAACACGCTTGTTCCATACTACAAAACTGCTACTTTTCTCCTTTCTGTACCGCTCTACATTCATTCCTTACGTTTTGCCTTCTATCCAGGAATGGCCTATTAGCGGTGGAAACTGGGGTCAAGGCACACAAAGCTACCCAGAGATCATCATTACCGGGTAAGACGACTCCACTCATTTCATTATCTTTATCATTACTGCGCAACACAATTACGCTCGGCCCCTGCCACCTCGAAAACCCCGCCTGAAATATTAACTGCAGAGGAGCTCGTAATGCATTCTGATCACGTGCACTTTGGCCGCTTTAGATGTTTGTAATTCAGCACTAAGTTGTCAACAAGGGACGTGAGGGGCGGTGTGTAACGGGACACACAGCGCTGTAGATGTGACATTGAGGTATAGCTTTAGCACCAGAAGGCTCTCTCTCTCTCTCCTCCTTTCCTCTTGGCTCCTCGCTTGTCTGCTCCTGTTTGCTGTATTACCATTCAGTGCAGGTTTCCCTTCCTCCTTTGCCCCAGCCTGCAAATTATAGCTTTCCCAACAGCTGAAATGGCAATGTAAACACTTCAGAGAGCGTATTTTATTTTGGTAAAGTTTTCGAACAGTCCAACAGTGTCGATGTGTAGCTAAAGTGCCATTGAATTCCTGGTCTGTCGCTCAAAGATACAATGGCTCTTTCCTTCAACTGGGTAAAGCATTTTGACCAACTGATTCCATGTATTTCACTGTCACTGTAAACCAAAAAACACACTATTACAGCTGCAATTTCGGGATAGCCATTATTAAACTTACTCACCTTCTCATTCTATTTCAGTTTCTGACAAATATATCTTAAGAAAAAAATGGAGCATGCTATATGCACAGTGAAAAGGTATAAAAACTGTGAGATTATCTTGTTAGGGATCTGTATGTTGCAATTTTGTTGGTATAATTGTGCAAAAAGGCCAGCAGTTCAGATGGCCGATAAGAGACTTGAATTGTGATGATTTGTTGAAATGAAAGACTTTACATATATGCAAACAGCAGTTTTTAGGTAAACTTTGTTGATTCAGTTTTCATTCATTGTTAATTCGGTGTATACGTTTTGAGTGGGAATGTATCAATGGCTTCCTGAGTTAAAGCGTTTTCCAGGATGGACGAGAAGAATTACATAAGGGCACCATATTTATAGGCCATGCACAAGATTGATAAGAAAATACGCTTTACAATGTATACTGAAAATAATGGCAATTCTTGAGTAGCAGGCTTTCAGCTTAGTGGCTGATTTTTAAAGCCTACTTTACAACTGGTGATCACCATAAATACTGCTGTTTTTCTTTTCTTTTAGACATGCTGATGGAACTGTGAAGTTTTGGGATGCCTCTGCAAGTAAGTTAACTCAGAGCCCCGTTTATGCTTTTGTAAATCAAATGTTGGAATCTAGTTTCTCTTCTTTTGTGTTGCTTTCAAAACAAACAAAGGCTTTCATAGAAGTATCGCAGCTTCTTCAATAATTCAAATCTTTTTTTACAGTCACAGCACAGATTCACAATGTACAGAGAAGAAATGTTAAAACTTTTGGAATTATGCCTGGTTTTGAAGCAATACAGTCAGATGCTGTTTCTATAATATTTTTTCTCCTTATTTTGCAGTAATGCTCCAGGTGCTTTACAAGCTCAAAACAGCCAAGGTGTTTGACAGGAACAGGTCAAAAGAGGAGAAGGGAAGCACAGAGGTTTCAGACGAAGACCCCTTCGCCATCCAGATCCTGGCCTGGTGTCCCGAGAGCCGCATGCTGTGTGTGGCCGGAGTGTCTGCCAACCTCCTCATCTACCGCTTCAGCAAACTGGAGGTCACCACCGAGGTTGTCCAGGTGGGAGCGACCGATCGGGAAAGGCAGGAGATGTCCAGTTACTTGGTTCAGCAATTTCTGAAATACTTAAATTCTACATGTATTCAACTGCAGTAGTAGTAGTAGTAGTAGCCCTTACATGGTGCGGGTTGAGTTAAGTTAATAACACATAACATGTAATATCACTTTATGCAGTTGAAATAATATTCCTAAAACAAGAAGAACCTTGTAAATCCTTTTCTAAATTGACCATAATTAAAACATGTGCCGCGACATATAAATACCACAATTACACACTTGAAGGCACTACTTTTCTCCAAGGCGTTATTGGTTTGCCTGGAATGTTTCCCAATATGGCATTGGATTTGTCCATCTCCATGGAGAAAAGCAGTTTGCCCACATCTGATCAGTAACATTGCCTGGCGGCGTCGAGGCAAACCCACTCACCGTGCCAAGGCAGTACAGCACCTGTATTTAAATCAATGCAAGCTGGGTAATGTTAATGCCATACTGTGGAACATTCCAGGCAGAGCAATAACATCTGGAGATAATCAAGTAGCAGCTTCTCCACTAGAGATCGAGGTAGTTTGCCTCTATAATGACCTGCTACAGCTGACATGGAAACACTAGTGGACATTTTTATGTTGCGCTATTGTGTCAACATCATTTAAAAGTATTTTTTCTAATTACCGGAGAAGTGCAGGAAACTGTTTCGGGGCTCCAATTATAGAACTAGGGATGTTAAAAATGTGTAAAAGTTAATACCACGTATTATGTTTGGGAAATGAAGTCGGTCTTCAAAACCGCCGAACCTGCCGAAACATGTTGTCTTATTAGAAGAAAAGTGACATTTGATTTATCTTACACTAGTCCACAAGCTTTTTTAAATATATATACTGTATTTGTCTGTTGTTGTTTTTTTTCTTGTAGTATTCTTGTTGTTTTGGGTTGTTAAAAAAAAAACTAAGAAAAACAAAAAACTGATGTATTGAAATAACAAACGGTAAACTAGAAGCACAAACTAGAACTAGCTAATTTGATTAATTTTGCATGACCCTACATTACATACGATTCGGCAAGTTTGAAAATAGTGGTTGTATCAGAGAAAGCAGAAGATATAAATCGGAGGCATCTACAATTTGTCTGATTACTGAGTAAGTCAGGTTTAGCTCGTAAGCCACTGCGAAACCCAAAAAATGTTGTCTCAGGCCAGGCTTATACAGTGTGAACTCGGTGACCGCTGTTGCCATACTGTTTCATACACACATTGTAACACTCACCCGGAGAAGTGCCGAGTCAAAGCCGGTATGGTTGTCATGCCAACAGACGGCGCAGGCTCTGTGGCGAGGTAAGAGCTGGAGACAACATAAAGAGCTTTAGTCCTGTGTGCAGCTCGATTATGTGCCGTCTCTAAAGCTCGTTATGTAAACCGATAATGAGCAAGTCCTTCTGTATTTCTCTGCCTGAATCCTGGCATCTCTGACTGCTGTGCCGTTTTGTTGCTCCAGTCTTCGCAGAGCTCTCGCGTCAATCAAAAGCATGTGGGCGATGTGTGATGCGGAATGTGCTGTGTTTTTGAACTCGTGCCCTTGACGTGTCCTTCACTGTTGGTTATGAAAGTGTTGTGGGGGGAAAGGAAAAACGCAACTCTGTCAAAGATTTTTGGAACGTACACAAGGACAGACTATTGCAGCTTTTTAAACATATGGATTTGTAAAATTATTTTCCATCATCGTTTTCACAGGTCACTGGTAGACTAAATCTAGCCCCTTTGGCTCCGCAGTTGGATGCCGTTTGTATAGGAACTAGTCACATACACAATTACACATGCGTTTACTACCTGTGCTCCTGCCAACTCCCCCAAAAAATGAAGGAATAAATGCAGTGTGTGGCAGAGAAAGCAAGTAAAACACAGTATCTACCAATTTTCACCCAACGTGAAATCCATTATTTTAATAAAAGATGCCCGTTTTCAAAAGCACTTTCCTGGTTTGTGTGTGTGCGACCTGGCGCTTAGATCAGTGCTGGGGGAAGTCGGTGGAAGTGTGCTGTAATTAGCGGAAACGGAGTCTTCCATCGCAAGGTCAAACACCTCTGTAGCCTCTCCAAAAAGACGCAGGGAGAGAAGAGGGCGCTTTTCGAGATGGTGCAGGGGCTAATGAGACCGCCACACTGCAAAATATATGAGGGCAAGAGAGAACGAGAGAGAAAGAGGGAAAGACGGACTACATGAGCGAGAACGAGAGCTGAGGAGGTGTGTGTGTGTGTGTGTCTGTGGGTGTGTGGTCGTGCAAAGGTAGGAGGTTAGAAGTAGCCCCATGGTACACTTACACGTAATGCAGTGTTTCAGTTCTTGAGGACCTTTTCTGACACTCAGCCTGCCTACACATGGAACTGCATCATAGGCTTCTCCATTACCAAAGCGATATATTTATGATAATATTATTCAGTTTCATTCCTGTTGTTACAATACAACATTTCTGAACTCAATTTTGATATTGAGGAAAAAGCATACGCATTGCAGTATCACATTGATAATAAAAAGCCAGTTGGAATGTCATTTTCAACACAAAGTATTAGCAGTTTGTAATATATTACCACAAGGTCCTATACTAGTCTTGATATAGACAAAAATCACGCTAACTATTCACAAACGGTCCAATTTTGTCCTATTTATATATATATTTTTTTCAATTACTTATGTTATGAGCACCAGGTGGTTGCTGGGTTTCCAAAATGTTTGCTCACTTTACTTTTGTTTGGGGACAGTTCATAAAATTCAGTTTTCGCCCTGTTCTGACCCATTTGTTCAGACATCACAATATGTCTTCTTTAAAATCAACGTTGAGGATATCATATTCACATTCTGTCGACTAATTTCACCACTTTAAGCCTGACAATTGGTAAAGCAAACAAAGCGCTATGTCCGATCAGTATTTGTGATTGACTGCTTGTGTAATGCTTTGGACAATTCTGCAAAGGCTCGACACTGACTAGAAGGACTGTTGGCAAGTGGGATTAACACCTTTTGTAAACGGGAGGTGGAAAATGCCACTTGGCACAGTAATAAGCCTCCAGTTGAAATTACAAGATCATTTATCCTCATTGGGTTCTGTGTACAGTTGGCATCAATTTCAAGCCAACTGTACACTGCTGGTAATAAATCAGCATTAGTTAACATGTTATCCTTTTTTTTTTTTTGCCATTGATACTGTGCTAAATCAGAGCGTTTTACTAGGTTACAGTTGTCACGGCAGGGCTTATGTGTACTGTCATGTGTGTCTGCCTGTAGTTACTGGAGGTCCGGATGCAGTGTGAGCTGAATGACAGTGACTCTCCAGACTTTGGAGGGGGGGAGCAAACGTCAGGACACCCCACTCCCAGAGCCTCACCCCAGACCAGTGGACCCCCCTCGCACCCCTCCACCAGCAGCAACAACTCGGACAGCGGCAACATCCCCTGCCTCAAGTACGACGCATGCACTTTAATCAAGCTTCTCAAACGTCAGTTCTGATGTGTACTCTGGTGCCAATTTATTCAAGCTTTTTTTTAACTGTTATGGGCAAAACAATTGATTATTGTCTAAAAAACGGTCAAACAAAACATTATACATTATACACTGAAGGGCTGTTCCTTTGATGCCCACAGGGCTCCAGGCGTGACCGAAGAATGTCATGACTGACTGGGTTGAACACTGCCTGAGGTCTAAAAGCAGAAGGATGGAGAGCTATTATCGTTCCATCCTCATAAACACCAAAAGTAGAAGTGTTTTGTCATCTTTGGTGGAAAAGGTTTCAAAGGCAGTTGAAACGTCTCCATTTCAAAAACGGTTCAAAAGCGGATGATTACCTTTCAAGCCTTTCTGTCATGGACCTTTCCATTTCTAGGCCCCTTAGTTACTCGTATAGCCAATAGATTGTTTTCGTTTCAGCAACATTTTTGGTTTAGGATTGATAAACTGTCAGTAATGATGCAAGTTCATTGGTTGACCTTTGCCAGACCGAGATTTATTATTCATAATTTGAGATTCATACTAATTGACTAGACTCAATTAACTGATCTACAAAGTAATGACTAGTTTGGCAGTGGCACAGGTTATCTTCAGCCTACTGATGTCTATGCCCTGCACAAACACTTGAGCTAACTTATACAGGCCCCAACAGCACTTTGCTCTCTCTAAAGGGCTCAGATTTTGCCTGAAGCACTCTTGTCCAAACTCGAAGCATTCTCATCCCCAGCCGTCCTGCCGCCCTCGACACACCACTCTGTCAGAGCTGCAGCTGCGCCTCTTCGCTTTGATTATTTTTTTCTTGCTTGTGGTTTGTTTTTGTTTTTTTTACCACCTCCTCCTCTCGTCTCCAGGGTTCGAAATGCCCCTCTGAAGCAGTCTCCCGGTTATCACGTGGACTTGGTGGTCCAGTTGGTCTGGGTGAGCGGAGAGCCCTCGCAGCAGATCACAAGTCTCGCTCTCAACTCCTCCTACAGCCTGTAAGTGGATACTTTAATCTACATGTAAAATGAAGAGTAAGTCATTGCAACGCATATATTTGAAGTTCTTGTATAAGGTTAGTCAGACAAATTATTATATATTTAAGTATTATAATGTGTATTAACTATTTTCTTGAAATAATCCGGACATCGTCGTGCTGGTCCCAAGGTTGGGTAAACAAATGATTTAATCGAACTGACAAGATTTTCGTTTCTGCTCTAGAGAAGGATGGCAGTTTAAATACTGAGCTCCTCCATAAAAAAATAAAAAAAAAAACCTGGAGGAAGGTAATACAACCACAAATCAACAATAGCGGTTTACAGCTGTAGGAAATTGTAGAAAATGGTGTTGGAAAACTAACTGCAAATCTAAAGAAGAAAGAATCCTGCAAGAAATATTTACAACTTCAGGCAGGAAACCAAGAGCAGTCATCAAAATCATCAACGATTGGTGGACCGTGACGCAGAAGCGCAAAGACAAAACTACGCCGATCTTTAATGTACCTGAAAACCAAGGCGGCTGCTCGATAGAAAAGATTCTCAGGGAGAGTGTAGTAATTCCCCACTCCATTCAACATTGAGAGGGCACAGACAGAGAAACCAACAGGCACAGCTAAACCCAGGTCAATTAAGTTCTTACTGTATCGGACCAAAGAAGAACTACTGAGAAATATATGTGCGTATATGAGCTTTATTGGCGCTAAAAATGATCTGAGGCTTTGGTTTTACAGTATTTGTTCAGATTCCTTCAGTTCCCCACAAGGAATCAGCATCAACATGTGTGTCTTACATGTATGTGCTGGATTTTACCTTTTTTTTTCTTTTTTTGAGTACATACATTGTGTTGGAAACGTAACTGCCAAAGGACTTTTGTTGGACTTGAAGAAAGCATCAAAACATTTTATTTCACTTAAATTCCAGTCAATGTTATCACTTACCGCCATTTTTATTTGTTTGTACACCCAGTGAAAGTTACAATTTTCCACAATAAAACTCTTGCTGGGTTTATTGTGTTTGCATTCATTTTTCATCACTAGTTCCTCTTTCTTTTCTTCCCTCAGTGTGGTCTTCGGGAACAGTAACGGTCTGGCGGTGGTGGACTACATCCAGAAGACAGTGGTGTTAAACCTGGGCACAGTGGAGCTTTACGGCTGTAATGACCCCTACCAGAGACAGCCACGCTCGCCTCGGAAGACAAGGCAGCCCTCTGGAGGTATTCTTGGAGCTGTCACTGCCTCCACCATCTCCCGGATCAGATTGGCTCACACTGTACCCAGTATTATCTATACTCTCCATTCATTGCCTGTAAACAAGACGGTACGCTGTTGATTGAAAGAGCCGAGAGTTGATTCACTCTTTATATATTTAGAAGCGCATACACAACACATTATCTATAATTGCATTCTTATCGTCACAGTGATCTAAACAAAAAGTTGGCTTTCAGATGTAAAATGCAAACAAACTACAAATTTAGTAGTTTAAAAGTATATATTTGTGCTTTTATTTTCTAAGCATAGAAAGTAGTGTCGTTTTTTGTTTTTTAAAACTATCTCAAAAAGCTGTTAGTTATGATCTATTATTATGCATCTGCCACAGCCGATCACGTATTTCCGTACTGCAACTTTACATTATAACACACTCGTCCCTCTTCAGTAATTTAGAAATGTATACACTGCCACCTAGTGCTAGAGATGACCAGTGCAGCTTCGAGGATGTTGCTGCAGTGCATCGAAGTGACATTCGCACAAAAGAAAAAATATGAGCAATGAAATGTTTTTCGTGCCATAATAAAATTGTAAGACAAACAGAGATGGCAATGTTTCATAACGAGATTTTAAGAGGAACATAGACAGTACATTTGGTGTCAGTGGGTTGGCTCCTGTCGGGGCTTGGCGCGGGTGAGAGCAGTAATCACCCTCTCAGCTGCACCACTCTGCTGCGAACACAGGCTGCTGCTGCTGTCTGCCTGGCTGTGCGCCTCAGTGTCAATGTCACAACACACTTTCAAAAAAGCACAGAGGAAATGGTTTGTCATGGGCTTAATTACACTGTGAAATTAATTACTTTTTTTAAAAAAAATGTTGCAGGTCTTTGTGACATCAATGAGGGTTCTGCCACATCTGAGGACCGCTGCAAGTCCCCCACGTCAGGTAATGTACTCAATAGAAGCACTAACTTGATAAATATTAGACAATGTAGTTATTAATAACATACTGCATTGAGGCCTAATATTAAGACTAGTGACAGATGAAGTACGCCCTGCACTTGTTAATGGGTAAAGCTGTGAGTGAACTTAAGTCATATAAACATACAAAACTACAGTTCTCCAGAATATGCATGAATGTGGTCAGATCAACACCAGTCCCGATCCATCCTGCTACAGCTAACTTGACAATAGTGAATTTTCCTACTTTTTCTTTTTAATATATGAAATGGTCAGACAATTCAGGAAACAAATGCTGGATTTGTGCACTTGAATGGCATAAAGTGTGTCCCCACCTCCGCGCGCGGTGCCATCAGACGCCCTGTAGCAGGCTGTCTATGCATTATTCATAAGACACGCAGATAAAGTGGCTTCTACTGCACTTTACAGGTTATTTAAGCCAGAGCTAAGTGCTTTATTTCATCTTAACCTTTCCTTTAAGATTCAAATGCTTAATGGGATTAAAAAAAAAAAAACACTAAAGACTACAAGTACTAAACACTACGTTGATGAAATAAATCAGATTAGATGTTCATTTTGTCACTAGTGGATGGGTGTCAGGGTAAAGGGTGTTTTGAATCACGCATTGACTCTACTTTACCTTTCACTCCAAAAGTGTTGACGTCAAACAGCAATCTACAGCAATTCTACAATGGAGGTGGTAGAGGAGGTAAGATTAGTCAAGACAGAGTCCAGACTAAAATGGTCCAGACTGTGCCCCTCTTCCCTTTGTCTGTAGAAATACTGTCTGTCCTGTGTGTCATAGACTGTAGGAGGAAACTCAGGGAAAATACAAACCCACATTCAAGAAATAGTTTGACATTTCTAAATGCAAGAGACTTGTTACGATGTGATAAAGATGCACAGGGATGGATATTTCTAAGGACACAACATTTCATTTTTATGTGTACAGATATATATTTTTAAACTCTTACGACATACTGTATTTTGGTACGTAATTGCGTTGTGGAAATGTCACCTTTTCTGAAAGTGGGGCTTGTCGGAGTCCGCTGCCTCTTCTCTGGGTTGGCCTTTGGGTTTGCCTTTGAGGTCCATAAGATCAAACCCAGAGGGCAGATTGGACCTTGAACAGGAAATATCACATATCTGAAGGAGGTTTTACAAATGTGCATGCTACATGTACGTAGCACGACTGTTGTCCCCCTGTGTCATACCTGACCCAACCCTTCAACTTCAGGAGCGTTAGGGATACAATAATCTCTCTATGGTAAAGACGTGAATGTACATTTTGTTACCAAGTATTTAGCTTTAACATTAAGCGTGACTAAAAAATATAAATATTTTATTTAAAGCTGCAGATACAGATACATAACAGATTGCGTATGTAGACTGAAATGTAAAGCTTAAAAGTCCGTAGCAAAATCACAGATGTTTTGTTTTTTTAAAACAGGTAAGTTATTCAGGGGGATTTCTTCTTCTTTTGAACATGTTATTACTCTATCTCTACTGTCTGAACCCCCATTCAAAACTTGAAAATAGGTTTACAGTAGTAATATTTCAGGTTTGGTCTTGGCTGTGGCCAATGTTTCTACCACAGACACAGATCTTTTAGGCCAGAGTCACTAAAAAAACACATCTACAGGTCTGCTTTGGCAAAATTACAATAGTATCAAACTTTATTGAAGTATTGAACTCCAGTTTTGAATCTTTCATATTTAAAATAGATATGTTTTAAATATTTTGCCTTATATGAAGATATGCATATGATATGGGGACGTGGAAGGGCGTTGTATCAAAGCAGTTCTGCTGTACATCTGGACTCTTTTCCACTGTCTCCCTCCATCGACTGTTGAATCTTTCTTTCCTCCTGTTGCATGCTGGGGCATGGGGTCTCTGTGCTGTCTCTCCAGGACACATTGCCTGGACTTTGTCTGTGTTTGTCTGGTCCTGCATGTCTCTGTGGTCTGAGAGGCTGTCTCTATACAGTGGTCCACTGTTCGAAACATCTCTTAAATGAAGTCCGTTATCAGGCATTGTTCCACAGTCTGTTTAGTTTACTGGCCTGCGCACTTTTATCCCTGTGCTAGCAAGCAAGCTAGCTTTGCATGGCATCATGTGAAAGCTTAGAGGTGTGTTTGTAAAGAGGGATGTTCTCTTTTTTCCAGCAAAGATGTCACGGAAATTAAGCTTGCCTACTGAGCTAAAGCCAGACTTGGGTAAGCCTTGACTTCGTGTCTCTAAAAATGATGTATCCAGTATTTTATTTAATCATCGACTGGACTCCACCTCATTCCATTGGTCCAGTTGTATCTGGTTCTTAGACTCAAATTTGGCAAGCAAGGCATAGCTTGAGTTTGCATGAGACACAAGTAGCACTGATCTGTCATAGCATTCAAAACTAATACATTCAATTTGCTGTTGTTGCCAAGACTGGCCCACCTCTTGAGTTTGGTGGGTGCTAAGCAGAGGTCAGTGGTGCTATAGCTAAGCACTTCATCTCGCTGTAAAGCTTTTGCTAAAGCTTCCACTTTTCTACTCTGTGTTTCACGTCTGTCATTTCTCTGGCTCAGGGGTTCATCAGTATCTTCACATGGGCTGTAGGACCAGTGTTTACCTCATAACTTCAAGTACTACTACTATCTTTCACCATTTCAGTTTTATCTGAGACAGTTCAGGTTTTAAGCACAAGGTGTATTTTGGATATGAGGAGTTTTAAACTTACAGAGCAATATGTCCCAGATCTTCTGTTTGGTCATTTCAGACAGCTGTTTAGAAATACACGGGGGTCATTGTTTAACCTGTTGTATGGTATTTGCAGATTGAGCTCCCACTTTTTGATAAATAGGATCATAAAGATTTCTAGACTCCTGGGTACTTTTAAAGAGGTAAATCTACACGCTGTACAAACCCATTATTGCCCATTGGCTCTTACTTGTATCCCTTTCTATGGTCTAATGCAGTACGACTGACAGGCCTGTGTGTATGTGTGCGTCCTCATGGGTCTTATGTGTCTGTATTCAGTACATTGTGGGTGCTTTACCTCTCTGTCTTCTGTCCACTGTCCTCCTGTCTGTGTGCCCACCTCGGGGTGCCAACCCTTTAGACCGGGACAACTCATTCAGCCGCTCCCGATCCTCCAGCGTCACCAGCATCGACAAAGAAACTAAAGAGGCCATCTCCGCCTTCCACTTCTGTGAGACCTACGCTCGCAAGGGAGACAGCATCCTGACGCCATGTCTGTTTGTGGGCACTTCTCTGGGCACAGTGCTGTGTTTAGCTGTCACAATGCCACCTGCTGGAGAGCAACGGCAACTGCAGCCAGTTATTATTTCACCTGCTGGTGCGTAGCGTCGTATCTAACCATGTTGTGTTATATTTTACATGTACATAAAAAGAAATAGCATTTGTTTTTGTTATAGGGCTGCAAGATTAAGTGCACTTGAATACTGTAATTTGAATGGACACAATTAGAAATAGTCATAATTTCCTCCACAATTCTTATTCTGCATAAAAACTGCTAACCCTGTAATTTATATCGACACAAACATACATGTGATTCTTTTATTATTTTGTCAGTTCACAGGCTCATTTCAGTATTTTTGTTAATTCTCCTGGGTACGTTCAAAATGTGAAATTTGAACAGAATCATAAATTGTAAATCTAATTACGATTGCAATACTTATATTAAAATTGTATTCAAATTGATATTTTTCCACAAATCATGCCATACTCTTTCCATTTCCTGACGATGGATTAAACAGTGCTCTGTGAGATGTTCAAATCTGATTATAACCTAACCCTGCTTTAAACTTCTCCACAATTTATCCCTGACCTGTCCGGTGTTTTCCTCAGACTTCATGATTCTCTTAACAAACTTCTGCGGCCTTCACAGAACAGCTGCATTTATACTTAGATAAGATTACACCCAGATGGACTCATCATTCAGCAATCATCAGGAAACTTCTGACAGCGACTGGTTGCACTAAAGGAAAAGAGGCTGAATAGGTTTTGAAGCTGCACTTTTCAGTTTTTCTAAACCTTTTTTTTTTTTTAAAAAGCCAATACATGTATTTAAATTTGTTGTCATGACGTGACAAAATGTGGATACATTCCAGGCATACAAATACTTTTACAAGCCACTGTATATTGATAAATCTTTTGCACATTCCAACCTAATTACATTGTACTAAGGAAAAGTCTGTCTCTTCTGCCCTAAGGCATGCTGGTCCGTCTGAAAGGCAGTGTGATGAGGATGTCCTTCTTGGACTCGTCAGGTTCCCACTTGCCTCCTGCCTACGAGCCCTGGTTTGAGCCCAACATCACCACAGATGGAGAAGAACGAGTCCGAAAACGCCGCCCAGTGTCAGTGTCCCCCTCCACGTCCCAGGACCTGAGCGAGGGCCAGTACGCTGTGGTGTGCTCCGAGAAACAGGCCAAAGTCATTTCTCTGCCCTCACAGACCTGCATCTACAAACACAGCATCACAGAGACCTCCTTCATCCTGAGGGCAGATGTGGTGCAGATGAGCCAAGGAGCCTGTTTGGCCTGCTTCTGTGCCAACGGACACATCATGACACTCAGGTGGGACACACACAACTTGCCCACCCCATCCTGTAGCCCACACATACACCACGACCAACTGGGGTTATGTATTGACTCATTACCCCTTGTATTTCCGGTGTCTGGTTGATAATCTGATGAATTATCAAAGGGTGTATGCTGCTGTTCCTGTGTCAATAATGTCAGTATTGTAATAAAACATATCCATTTACCTATTCTTATAATCTGGGAGTAAAGTTGTTTTAGCAACTGCAGGCAGGTGTCAATTTGCATTCAATCCAAACTAAATATTTTGTCTAATCTTTGTCTAGACTTGGATGGACTGGCAGAAAATTCAATCAGGCAGATGGTCTGTTGTGTGCTTTCCTCCCAACCATTTTTTCACCCAACAAAACAAGTCTCATCGTTTAAAAAATGTTTTTATCATGAATTTAACCTTTTCATGACTTTCATGAATCTTAAAACAAATGCACAAAAATAACATGTTTTCTGAGTAATTCATTTATATTTTGCACATCAAGGACTTAGGCCAGTCTTCTAAAGCCAGCCTCCTTCTGCAGTGTCCTGAGCCCACTCAGTGCTGATCCTCACTCAGGGCATCAGTCTGTGGTTCTTCTCAGTAATCTTCCCTGGAGCAGAGACAGCGCAGGCCTCCATATGGATGTGTAACAGAGCAAGAATAGCCTGCTGTCCAAGGAGAGGAAATGGCTTTTCAAGCGCCTTTACATTGTCCTCAGTGTAGCTCTTTATCAAGAGGAAATTTTAGTTTAGGATGCACTGTGCAGAGGTTAACCCCCCCGACCCCCCCGTGATTTCTGTCTATGCCCTATACTAGGATTTTTGATTTGACTCTTATAATGTAAAATTTTAGAATTTATTTGAATTGAGTATTTTTGGTCAAAACTGAAGTGGATCAACAGATTTAAGCCAAAATTAAATGTCTACTATGCATAGGCGGACCCCCCCTTGCAGACTGGTGTCCCCCTCTCCCCTCACATAACCTTAAATAGAAGTGTTATATATAGTGAACTATTGTTAAAAACTATCTATCAGACTGTATATGATTACTATTCACACCACTCACTCTTATTAAATAAGTCTGAAAGCCAATCTACCCCTTCAGTTGTGGCACATTGGTTTAGTCTGTTGCGTGGTGACGTGCACTGCCGCCTCTACGTTCTTCTCCGGCGCTATATTTGTTTACATTTTTTGGCGCGAAGCAGAACTTCTGAGGAAATGTTTCTCTTGAACCGGCACCTGCATTTAGCTGAGCCCAGCAGAACCTCGCTACTCCTAAGTATCATTCAGGGCTTCAAGTTTTACTCATACACTTTCCCATAACTCTGTATAATAAACAAGTTTGTATCGTGATTACAGTAATGTCCAAACATGACCAAAAGACGCGCAGATATAAGGTCTATTTCATATTGCCAAAACGCCTAGTAAGTTTCACGGTGAAGCAAATGTGTTGCCATAAACCTTTAAGAGTTCCTATAGCTTAATGTCGTAGGCATGTCGTAGACTGGGAGTCACAAGCCGAAATCCTAAACTCTACGTATCAGGGAAGTTCGTTTGGTTTAGTGATTTAGAGGAAAACGATGAGATTGCGCCCGCTGGGTAAAATAACTGAACTTGGAAGTTGAGGTTCCAATATTGTAGTAATTGAAGCCTGTTGCAAACGCCTCCTGTGAACCCGAATTTGGATTCTTGTAGCTTTTTAAATTTTAAAGCCGCTGTCCTCCTTGTGTGCGCTCACTTATCGTAACTATTAAACATTAACGCTAATGATGACTGAAACAGCCAATAAACAGCCCACGTGATTTTATACGTTACAAACTTGACTATGTCCTTTTAAAATTTGCCGACGAAAATTTCGACACAAATTCCACAACACAACTCTCTTTATCCAATTAGAGGCATTTTTAAAACACATGAAGTGATAAAAAGACAAGAGTAGATGCATATTACGCTGTGAGGACCGGTGAAGCTGCTACAGAGTGAACAACACACTTCATCCTCATGTGCAGCCAGCTGTTGGTGAAACATTTTTCTTCTCAACTGCATCACATTTTACAAAATAATAATAAGTTAGAAGTTTTGAAATTGAATCTTACTACAAGTGTCTTGCTTTAGGCCTTTCTTTTTTTCTGTATCTAGTAGGAATAATTTAGAGAGTGGTCTCATAGTGTTTGCTTATTAAAGTAATGCTCTTTGAACAGTGTTGTTGATCTTTTAAGTAAGAAAAAATGCATTTTGTGTCCGACTGTATTTATTGACCATACGTCTTTATTTATTTTGTTCAGACATGATTGCACTTTTTTTTTTTAAGTGTATTTATAAATAAACTGAATAAATATTGACTGTTTAAAGGGCAAGTACTTACATTAGTATTCTAATATTAATCATATTATCGATGTTGTGTTTTTACAACCCCATTTAAACCGTTAAAGGGATTATAATTTTTATAAATTGTTTGACCTCGCCTACACCAAACTGTAAGTTTGGAAAAAAGGATGCCGACAGTACATGTGGGTAGCAAATTTGTTAATCCTATAATAATGGTCAATAAAAAAAATTCTAATTGATTTTATGAATTATACATCAAAATTTCTACAATACAGTAGAAATCATGGACAATTTAAGTAGGGATGCGCAATCAAGTTTTTTCAGTTCCGATAACGATATACGACATCAATAGATACCAGTTCAGAGGCTGAAAAAAGTATTTATTTCCTTAAAACACAATGAACTTATTACAAAATTGGGGCAATTCTGTTATGCAACCATTATTTATTCTTCAAGTAACTAAAGAAAAGCTTATGAAATGTTCTGCTTAGAATCGTTCAGTCAACAGTCAATTTCGAGGCCAAAACAGGATCCGCTACCTGATCTGGATATCTGCCCTAAATTTCAGTGTGAAAAATGACAAGAAATGTGTATAAAGGGCCCAACAGTATACAAGGGATATGTGCACGATATCGCTAGAGGTGTCAGTCCTTGGGGCGGTCTGATTTTCTCGAGCTGCTGATGTTCCAGGAGCATCATTCTAGTTGTTGCGCTGATGGCCCATAGTAGCTCCACCAAACTCCCACAACTTCCATAAACACCATGGTTGAGGGACAAAATGTCTGCTTTTAACACACCCATCTCCATCCAGTTTACCAGGCCTAAGACCACTCATGGATGTAAACTACCTGCCTTTGACTGACATGCGGATAGCTCGGACGTTCTGCTTCTCAAACCTGGGCCAGGCCATGTACATGTGCTCCCCCACAGAGATCCAGAGAATTACGTACAGCCAGGAAGTCTGTGAAAACCTGCAGGTTAGTCAAGCCCTCATCTGCACCAATTCTTCTATTTACTGATTCTACAGACAGTTATCTGTTGTGTACCAGGAGATGCTTGGCGAGCTGTTCACGCCAGTGGAGACACCAGAGGCCCCAAACAGAGGGTTCTTCAAAGGCCTTTTTGGGGGAGGAGCACAGTCACTGGACAGAGAAGAGCTGTGTATGTTTTTACTGTTTGAATGCTCTTCCACCAGCTTCTTATTGACTCAGACTGAAGCCTCCCATCTGTTTTAGTTGGTGAGGTGGCTTCTGGCAAAGCATCCCGCAGCCTGGCTCAGCACATCCCAGGTCCAGGAGGCATCGAGGGCATGAAGGGTGCGGCCTCCGGAGTGGTGGGAGACCTGGCTCGAGCGCGGATCGCTCTGGATGAGAGAGGACAGAAACTGGGAGAGCTGGAGGACAGGACAGCTGCTATGATGTCCAGCGCAGATAACTTTTCAAAACATGCTCATGAGGTACAAGAAAATGCATTTAACATCTAAAATTGGGAAAATAATGGGTATTTATGTAGTAATCATATCTAATAATTAACATGGCATCTGATGTTCCAGTCAAATGTTCATGCTAATAAGGGCGTGAAGCTTATTTAACTTTAAACCTTGTTAGGTTATTTTTATTTCAGAAAGATTCAATCAAATTTTTGTTGCCTTTTATTTGCCTTCATTATAATGTAACACTGTAACACAACATGAAACAATATACTATATACACTATATGGCTTGACAGAAATCTAACATAGTATAGAATCTCAAAGGCTGTTTGATACTTCTAATCTAACAATTCCATAAACAAATCCCTCAGTTATGAAGTCTTCTTCCTGTTTGCAGATGATGCTCAAGTGCAAAGACAAAAAGTGGTACCAGTTCTGATGGGGCTCAGCGAGCTGGTACCTCGCATTTGGACTCCATCACGTCTGTCTCTTCGTCCATCCCTCCAGGCCTTCTTCACTCAAACTTTTGGGAGGTTCTTCCCTAGCACAATGATGAACACTGTCTATACCTCAGTCTTCGGGACACTGGAACTGAGGGGCACACGGGGAAAAGGACAAACAGTGTCTTTTTTATGTGTTCTGTCTCTCGTTTCTTCTTTTGTCCGGGACATTTACTCTGAGCTATCTGATTGGTCAACGGTCCTGGAGACTCTTCATTCTCATTTGCCAAAACTGTCCCCTTTACTGTTGTCTTCACTCCGAGCCTTTTGTGGCCAGTATTCAAACCGACGAACACAACGAAAAAAAGACTATTATTATAAGTGACTATAAATTATTGAAGAAAATGTAAAAAAAAAGAAGAAGAAAAAAAAAAAAAAAAAAAAAAAAAAAAAAAAAAAAAAAAAAAAAAAAAAAAAAGAAAAAAAAAAGGCTATTCTGAATTCATCCTTATATATACATGAATTGAATAAATGTGTAATGCTGTATCCTCTTCGAGTGACGTGTTCAAACGAGGACAGAGCAGAAGGCCAAAGGACAGTGCAAGACGCCACAGGAAGTGCAGCCTCCATCTCACTTCAGATTCTCCTCTATTGACAGGTTTCATAGTGTTACCAACAGTGTGTGTGACTGTGTGTTAAATTATACGTTCTCCTGCCGCGCCTCACTTTGTTTGTTTTTTGCTCTGGTCTGTATTACTGGAAAATCTCTTATTTTTATATTGTGAAAGTAAATACTATTTGATTTGTTGAGAGAGAGAAAAAATACTTTGGGGGATATTTGCTGAAGTTAATTTATCCTTTTGAAAAGGGCTGGAACATGAGGAGTGGAAGGATGTGTAGGCATACCTGATTCAATGACATGGCATTACTTGATATAGAGATTTATCTATGAACTTCACATAAAGTTGTCTACCTGAGTTCCCATTACAGACTTATAGTAACTCATAGTAGAAACTCTCCCTCTGCTGTCATTTGCTTCCAGTTAATCCCTTTCTAAGTGTTAATTTACAAATACCGGCAATGTTTTAAACCAGAGGTCGCCTACCTTTTCCCGCAGAGAGCTGCTTCGATAAAACAAAAATAGCAGAGAGCTACTCCTTTTTAGTGGACGCAAGAACGGTGACAGTTAGCCTTAGAAGGTGGACGTTAAACATTATCCATTTATTAGTGCACAAAGCATCTACAGTTTACGTTTACAATGGTAATGGACATGTGATGAATCATAAGTATTTAGCATAATAAGTATTCTTCCAAAATCCTTTGGGGAGCTGCCTGCTGTTGCAGTAGCTCAAAGGTTGGAGACCACTGTTTTACACAAAGCCAGATAAGGTGAATTACATACACATGAGTAGAAGGCCTATTTATGTGTACTCATATATGCAGGTTAATACTGACACATATGTGTACTCCTTTAAGACCTCTGTTGTTTTTCTTACACTTGTTTTGTATGAAAAGCTACTAAGTATGTTATTTATTTTCTATGGTGCAGAACACGGTGTCAGAAAGGTTGAGTTTATACTGTATTTCCATTTGCTGAAACACTCCAATGTGTCCTTTTCTCTGTCTACCTGGCTTTTAACCTTTATTTGTATATAAGTAAATAGTTTGACAATCTAAGACCAACTGGAAAGTACATAATAGTGGTTGCTGATGCAACGTCAGAGGAGAGAGGCCATATTTTTTCTGACGCCAAAGAGTTGCTTTATCTTATCATTGCTTTTTCATTTTTGTGCATCGTGAGTGTTGGGCATATTTCTATGGCACAGATTTCATCTACAGAGCCAAGATCCAGGCTTATATCAGGTCAACATATAGAAATATTCATTCTAACTTTGAGATTAAAAAAAAAGAACTGATCATCCATCATGGTATGTTGTAACATTACATTTTCGGGGCTCAGTAGTTGGTCACTGAGGTTGTGTCCCTCGCTCCTGCATTACACAACTGCATACTCTTATTTGTGTTTCTTGTCTGCTGGTGTCGAAGTATAACCTTTTGATTTAATTGATTTGACCACATTTTCATTGCTCCCTTTACCATGTGTGCTTACACCACTGCAGCATTAGAAGGTGACTTCCGCATCTCTACATACTTGTTTTACAGTTTTCAAGCTAATATTTTGCCTTGTGCGACCATTGATTATCATTGTGAGTGTTGTCACATTCCTTGTAAAATGTAACTTATTTCAGGGAAAGTTGCTTCATCTGACTAACATTAATCCCTGGTTCTTATTTGTTTAATTTGACATTTATTTCGATTTGTTGTTCTCACTACCTTCCATTGTATGCAGTATTCCCACCCGAATGAGCATTAATAGTTCGACCACTAGAGGGAGTCTGTCTGTCTGCCATTTGCCATTTTCTGTCCTGGAGTCAATAGTTATCAGTGGGTTGCAGTATTTTTCTCATTGTAGCCAATTTTCTTGTACAGTTTTATGCAACTTTCACATGGATGTTTATGACTTTATCTGCTGCCACAAAGATTTAGACATTCTGTAGATAAAGATTACTGTGCAATGGAAAATAAAAGTTGAAAATGTTATTAAGTTTATCTCAGTCTTTTAATTAGTGTGACTAAACCAATTATGATTGATTTCCAACTCTATTTCCACTAAGATTATATAATTTAGAAAATATTTGTCTATATAATTATTGAAATAAATTACATCATTTCACTGTTTGCCCAATCCTGTAATATGTCCTCTGTACACTAGATGGCAGCAGACCCACGCCCCTTCAGCGGCAGTAATGGGCCTCTGATCTTTATGCTGATGTTGAGTCATGCTTTGTGACGCATTAGACAAAGATCTAATGCAATTTAATGGTAGTAGTGCACAAGATTATTTCGTCTATCTAGTATATACACTCCATATCCATCCCTCAATGTAATGACTACACTTTTTATATAATAAAAAATATATTTTTATTATATAAAAATATATTACATTTTATTATATATAATGTAATGACTACACTTTTTATATAATAAAAAATATAGTCATTAAATTGAGGGATGGATGTTACATGATTTAAACTCTTACCACAGTCCATAATCAAATGTGGGCCTGATCCTGGGATGTGTCATGTTTTTAAGTTGACAATAGTCTACATAGACACATTAATACTGGATTGTGAGTATTATCAAATAACTGTAAACCATTTTTGTTGAAAAGGTTATAGTTTCATAATTTGGCTGAGCCAAACATCGGAAGTCTCAGTGTTGAATTGTTTTCTCTGACTGTTGCTATGTGGAAAAGGTCACAGCAGAGAGGTGCTGACCCTGTGTTGCACAGACACAACGCTTGTAGATTTGACACTGCTGTTTCTGTGGTGACCGAGAAACATGGATGACCTGGATCATATCTCCATTGTGAGCCTAGACCTGACATCAAAACACCATGACTGATAAACACAAATGTTTCAAAGTAGGCAGTCATTTATTATGTTATTTTGGTTCTGAAATGTGTCTCATAAATGTTAAAAAAATATAGGCTACATGTAGCACGTAATCGTAAAATTTTTTTCACATTGATATAGCGCTTTTCTACCATCAAGGCGCTCAAAGCGCTTTACATCAATGGTTTACAGGCTGAACCCCAAAGCAGAGTCACGAGACACGAGAGGCAAGTTTAGCAGTTTATTTTACTAAAGATAATGCTGCAACCAATGGAGGCAAGGAGCAGGACGACTTTGCTGGAGCACAGAGCAGGAGCAAGATGACACTAGGACCTGGAAGACACAAGGAGTAAGTTGATGTCCAAAAAGTAATTTTTTTTTTTATTATTATAGTCATTTTAAATTGTTTCTTAATGCATGCCCTTTTTGATTTCATATATGTTGTTTTTATTATTGATTACTGTTTTATGTTGCACCTTAATGCCGAGACAAGTCCCTATGTTTGTGGATTTTGTTCATTGACAATGGCAATAAACCCCTTCTGGTTCTTCTGATTCTACTGCATGTGTGGTTTTTGACAGATTTTTCAGTAAAGCCTGGTGGACCGCCCTTGCATAGCCAACCGGCTCTCATCCCACAGGGTAACGGCAACGAATCAGACTCACACATTGAACATCTACACCCAGCTTGGTACTGTGTACAGTACAAGTACAAAATATGGAAGGAACCTGTGTTTTAAGGGTGGGTGTAACAGCCCTATTATGGCAGTGATTGTTGCTGTGTTTATTGTATAAAAGTTTGTTTTTAAGCCACTGCAATGGAGTTCCCAAGATCCATAGGGCCCAGTTGATCTCAAGGACAAAAGATGGCACTCAGCAGTCGCCACAACTGCTTTTGCACCCACACTCACATTTCAACATTTAAATTTACAACTGTTTTCTCACTGATTCTCATTTGCACCACACGCACACACAGCATACAGTCCACTTACACTGACAACAGTAACATAACTATTCATTTTATTAATGAATGCCCCAAAAAGGGATTATACATTACCGGTGTTGTGTCCTCAGCTCATCAAACATATTTGAAGATGATCCATTTCCAGTGAACATAAATATATGAGGGCATTTTATTATTGTTTTCCAAAAATGAAAGCAACCAGTTAGGCTACTTGGTAGGGTTGTGCAATGAATATAATTTTAAGCCTGATCAAACTTCTGTCATTTCTTATTGTCTGATAAGTTTGGGTCTTTTTTTAACTGAGAAGTCCACAGCCGGTGGCACAGTGACTAGCACTCTCTCGCCCTACAGCAAGAAGGTTTACCATCCAGGCTTTCTGTGTGGAGTTTACATGTTCTTCACATGCTGGGTGTTTTTCCTCTGGGCACTCCAGTTTCCTTTATCAACCCAAAACATACACAATAGCCTATAGGTAAAAAGTTTACCTTAACTAATCCCCGGTCGGTAAAAGCATGTCATTCTTCTTTGGAAGAAAGCATTTTGTGTGTGTGTGTGTGTGGTGTGGTGTGTGGTGTGTGTGTGTGTGTGTGTGTGTGTGTGTGTGTGTGTGTGTGTGTGTGTGTGTGTGTGTGTGTGTGTGTGTGTGTGTGTGTGTGTGTGTGTGTGTGTGTGTGTGTGTGTGTGTGTGTGTGTGTGTGTGTGTGTGTGTGTGTGTGTGTGTGTGTGTGTGTGTGTGTGTGTGTGTGTGTGTGTGTGTGTGTGTGTGTGTGTGTGTGTGTGTGTGTGTGTGTGTGTGTGTGTGTGTGTGTGTGTGTGTGTGTGTGTTGTGTGTGTGTGTGTGTGTGTGTGTGTGTGTGGTGTGTGTGTGTGTGTGCGCGTGCGTGTGCGTTGCGCGTGTGCGCGTGCGCGTGCGCGTGCGCGCGTGTGTGTGTGTGTGTGTGCGCGCGCGTGTGTGCGCGCGTGTGCGTGTGTGCGCGCGTGTGCGTGTGTCGCGCGTGTGCGTGTGTGCGCGCGTGTGCGTGTGTGTGCATATGTAAATGTATGTGTATATTGTTTATATATATATAGTGTATCGTATTTTCCGGCTATAAGTCGCACTGGAGTATAAGTCGCATTTTTGGGGGAAGTTTATTTGATAAAATCCAACACCAAAAACATACATGTCATCTTGAAAGGCATTTAAAATAAAAATAAAATAAAGAACAACAGGCTGAATAAGTGTACGGTATACTAACGTTACATGACTGACACGCCTGGTAATGTCAGTAACGACGTAACATATTAAGAGGTATTCAGATAACTCTAGCATAAAGAACATGCTAACAAGTTTACCAAACTATCAGTTTCACTCCAAATCACTAAATCCAATGAAATCTTCCCTCGGTGTCACTTTTAAACAACTCCCCCAACTCGGACGATGTGCCGCTTCCTGTTCTACGTCGCTTACGTCAGACTCATCAACACAGGCCTAGAGTGCCTCTTGCGGTTTAGTGTGAAAATAAATGTGAAATGATATAATATTTGTTAATAATTTCACACATAAGTTGCACCACTGGGCAAACTATGAAAAAAACTGCGACTTATAATCCGAAAAATACGGTGTATGTATATATTATATATATATATATATATATATATATATAGATTGTGTGGTATGTATATATGTGTGTATGTATATATGTATATATATATATATATATGTATGTGTATATATGTATATATGTGTGTATATATATGTGTGTATATATGTGTGTGTATAATATATATATGTATATATTATTTGTGTGTGGTATATAATATGTGTCTGTGTGTGTGATATATATATATAATGTGTAATATATATATGTGTGTTGTGTGTATATATGTGTATATATATGCATGTATGTATATGTGTATAATGTGTGTGTATATATATATATATTATAATATATAATGTATATATATATATGTGTGTGTGTAAATTACTATATATATATATATATATATATATATATATATATATATATATATATAATGTTTAATTTGTCCTTTTAATTTGCTTAATTTGTCCTTTTTTTCCTCAGCCAATTGTCACATAACAGAGCGATATGTTCAAAGGATCATTTGCTTCAATCTGTCAGGCTGCTGAACATCTGCGTCTCTACATAAGAACAAGTAAATGGCTGGTTCAGCATCTCTCACAATATTCTGCAGCTTTGTAATGGGACATATAGAGGCAGACATTCAATAAGATTATACTGCTCAACGTGCTATGGCTCCCACTGCCCTTTTGTTCAGTGTTCACTTCTTTTACAGGCAAAACCACCCTATTAAATATCTATGGAAAATAGGAAATTAAGAATTAATAAAAGGAATTGAGGAGTAAATGGTTTTCAAAAATCACAACATAGGGTCAATAGGGTATGTCTTCACAAAGATAATTTTACGGTATTTTCTTCTAAAAACTATTTATTACATTAACAGAATTTCAAGTTGTTGTTTTTTTAAACATCAATTTGCAAACACATTGAACTGCATATTTGTGCAATTAGCAAATTATTTTCATCTAACCTTGTATTTGCAAGTAATTCAGGTTTTAAAAATCTAATGATTTTTAGTATTGAGAAACCATTAACGGTTGATTCATCACCATTTAAAATCTATTCAGTGATATGTGTCTTGGCTCCTCTGCTCAGGCTTCAATATGCGAGGCCTGCCATGTTTTAGCATAAAATGAATCAAACTTTAATGAGTGGGTTGAAAGCTGCCCGCGCCGCTGAGGATTACACCAGATGAAGTGACTGAGCGAGATAGTTCCACCAATGGTTCCTTCATTAACCCATTCAAAGTTTTAATCAAATATGCAATTAATTTCACACCGCTGCAATTTTAATTACCATCTTCACTGTGTTATGATTTAATGCGGATCCTATATATGCAGCACACAGTTTTAAATTCTTCCCATGTTTTCATACGGCCTGAAAGTGTTGCTATCTCAGCCCACAATAGACCAGCTGCTACTTTATGTGT